>VXAB01000444.1:118583-242114 GCA_013399175.1 Odontophorus gujanensis
GGGGGGCTCGGGGGTCGGTGCCGCCGTGACACTGTCCCGGTGCGATGCGTTTTACGGAGGAGTTCTTCCGAAGCTCCGGCTTCGCTCTGCTGAGCGCGTTTCTTGGCGTTTGTTTCCGCGGTGCGTCCTTCCGGGCCTGAGCCGCGCTGCGCGCTCTCTTTCAGATCTCACCGAGATGCTGAGGGCGCTGGGTTACCCCCGCCTCGTCTCCATGCACAACTTCCACGGGCCGAACTTCGCGCTGGTGGCCGAGCTGCTGCTGTGGCTGGTGAGGAGGTGGGTGCCCATGTACTGCTCGCACCCAACTGCCGTCCCAGCTCTGTGCGACCGCTGAGGGGACCCCCGCGGCCGCCTGGTCCCACTGCCCTACACCGACACGAACACCCACGGCTCAGAGCCCACCCGGCCTGAGCTCGACGTCTGCAGGGATGGGGCACCGCCCTCATTGTAGCAAGCAACTTTATATCCAGTCTAGATCCCCCCTCTTTTAGTTAAAAGCCATTCTCTCTTGCCCTGACACAACAGCCCCTGCTAAAGACTCCATCCCCTTCCTCTTACCATCCCTTTAGACCCTGAAAGGACCCTGCTTCCCTACCAGGGGAATGCACGGTGGCAGCTCCTCAAGGCTCAGATAGTTTCTATCCTGTTGCAGTTGCAGTTGCTTCACCTTGGCCTTGTCTAGCATCTGTGCTGTTTCAAAAATAGGTTTGCATATGTGTGCAGTGCTCACCTACTGCTGTCCTGCTGTGCTTTTACGGCTGCCTAACCCACAGACAGGCTTTGTCTTAAGTATTTATGGAACTTGACTTCCTAATTAAATTATCTTTCCCTCACATAAGTGGAAAAAATAACCTACGCTGCTCCCAACGTATTACAGTGGAAACCATGACAGTGATCTGTTCGTCTAGATGCTGTTTCTTTGGCCTGAATTTGTAATTAATACAACAGCTGGGAAACTAAATGTAGTGGGTGTGTTTCCTGAATGTTGTCACAGTGGTAATAAAATAAAGCAGGGGAACACTTGTGAATGATTCAGAAGTGCTGGAACTGAGTTACCTATGCATTCTTTAGAACAGGGCTGTTGTACAGAGGGCCTGCATTTCTTGTTGCCTTCACTTCATGTTTAAAAACATAAATCGGAGTCCCCTCCTGGAGTGTAACAGCACCACCACAAGACCGCTGAAAGAACTTAAATCTACTGCTTTTTAGAATAGTGTTCTTCTAACTACTGCACCTGCCTAAAAAGCTTAAACTTGTGTGCTGTAACATTACTGGCAGCCCTGTGCCTAGGAGGGAAGTGATTTAATTTCAGACCAGACCACAGCTGAATGCCATCATCCTTCTCTGTGCAGAGTGAGGCTCCTGCAGTGACAGACAGCTTTTCTGCTCGAGAAACCTTTTGGTTACACTTTAAAGCACAGAGGATGCTTTGCATGTGCCTTACTCTTTAATTGCAAATGTTATTTCAAAGAGAAGATTGTTTTTGTTTTGCCTGTCTGAATGTTGGAAATCTCAAAGCCTTTTATAAGATCCCAGGAACGTGCCTTTTTTCTTTCCTGACTCCTGTAGGCTGGTGACTTCTAGAAGTTTCTGCTTTTCACTATTTCTTTTTAAAAGCGGTTCACAAACTTTTTATCTGTTTGGTTTTTTTTTCTTCATGTTTCATTGAGGTTTGAAAGTAGTATTTTTGAAAGGATGTCTGAAGGCGTGGACCTAATTCTTGAGTACTTTGAGAGGTTGTAAATGTGTGATAACATGGCTGGCTTAGTTACTGCTAGCAATAGCAAGCTAGCACAGTACCTTAACTCAGCACCTGCAAGCTGGAAATATTAACTGGGTGTTTTTGAACTGTGAAGCCACAGGTGATTGAGTTCAGTCTGATTTATGTAAGCAGCTTCTGATTTAAGTAGGAAGTTATTTTCTAAGTGTTTCATGGACTTGATATTGCCAACTCCATTTTGATCCTTTGCAAAACTCTGACTGAAAAAATGTAGTGTCCCAAAGTACTGATTCCTTGGAGAAACATCTCAGGCTTTATGGCTTTTGCAGTTTGGGCACAGTCCCCCTGTAGCACTGTGGGACCTAGACAACCCTAGTGGCAGTAGGAGCTTAAGAGTTATTTTCTAATCTGATATATGTTGTTTTCATTTCTTTCTGACTTTGCCTCTCACATGAACCAATCTCCTTAATACTACACGTGGATTTCTCATCCAAATCCATGCATACTTCTGCAGATATGAACCTCATTCTGACATCCCCCCTGATGTTGAGACGGAGCAGGACCGGGTTTTCTTCATCAAGGCTGTAGCTCAGTTTATGGTAAGCCTGCTTGTTTCACATTGAACTACTTGTTCCATGTTACCTTGAATGATTTCTCTCTTAATCCCTTACAATTTCCGTGTGATGGATGGCTGAGTATGTACTGTGTTCTTGTGATGTATGTCACATTGCAAACAGTGTTTTCTCTTCAAAATAATAACATTCAGGTTCTGAAGTTGACCAGTGTTCTGCTCAGGATTAAAAATAAAAAATAGTGAGAAGATGAAAAGGAAGGGAAAGGGACTTGTGTTTTAGAACATACATAGTACTAAAGCTTCAGCTGTTGCAGTGGTATGTGTTCTAACTACATCCCTAATCCTGTACGTACTTTCATTCAAGTTGTAGGAGTGGATAGAGTAGAAGGTTTCTTACTTGATTCATGGGCTCTTTGGGGCTTGGTGCTCTTTTAGGTTTGTATTTGCATGGCTCCAAAACAAGGTCTTGTCCGTGACGTGGGATCCTGTTGTGGCAGGGACCACAAGCTAGCACAGAGCAGGGTGTGTTCTTATGAAATCTTGTATGGTTGCATCTGGCTTTACAGAATTGGGAACTGTACATCTAATGCTAAAACAGTGTTTATCACTTTATTCTGGGGGGAAAAAGGGCTAAGAGTGGAAGATACAGAGCCCTTTGAATGGATTCAGAAGAGATTTTTGGTTATCTACTGACAACTTCGAGTGCCAGATTCAATTGTATGCCCAAGTATTTATACACTCGGATGGATGTTTTCATTATGATATTGAATCATATTTTAGCATTCTGTTGTATGTCCCTTCTCACTTATTAAATTGAGACCTATTTTTCTCAGAGCAAATCTTTTGCCACCACTTAGAGTTGTTATAAAATAGGTGGCTGAACCTCAGGCTTCCAGGCACAGGGTTACCTTCTTGAATAAGCAGTGCCATTATGTCAATCTGGAAAATATATATGGTTGTTTGTGGATTTTGCCTCTTTTTTTCCTAAATTATCTTTGAGTGAAAGGTGTTTGTTTTTTTTTTTTTTTCTTTTTTTCTGGACATTGATTTTTCTTTCTTGAGAATGAATGGAAGTGAGATTGGAATTCCTGTCTTTAACCACATCTTTCATGTGTTGGTTTTCTTTGTGTAGAGGATGTTTAGCAGATTCTGTCCTTTTAATGACATACTTAAAATTTAATCCCTGCTGTTCCCATGATTTAGTTTTTTTATATCCCTTCTACTGAAAGAGAGGGGAAGAGAACATGTTTGGCTTTGTGTTTTGGTTCATCTGAGGTCATGGCAGCCAAAATTTTCAGAAGTGATGAGGTGTTTTTGTACTGCAAGCATCACAGTGGCCCTGTTCAGAGTGTCCACCATCAGTAGCCTGTTCTGGAGATCTCAGGGCCTCCTTTTAGCTGTGTCCCTGCATGTGTGAAGTAGGTCCTCTTGTAAGGAGATGCAAAACTACACTTGTGTCCCTTCTGCAACAGATGTGTGATTGCTTCAATGCTCACTTTTCTCCTTTGCTATTTTGCAGTATAAAAAGAGGATATTGTAATTTTTAATGCTTTTTCTTTTCAGAGATGGAAGGCAAGAGAATAAAGTTAGTAATATTGTAGCAGGGAATAATTAGAGAAACAGTAAAATACTCTGAAGCTACTGCTGGAAGAGAAAACAGTTAAATTAGGATAATTGATCTTATTCTTGTAGCTCATTAAGGGCAATTTTTTCCTCTCTGCAGCATCATCACAAGACCTGGGCAGCACTTATGTTCCACTTAAACTTAATTTGAGTTTAAGTGGTGCACAGGGCTTTTGCTGATCTTCACATGGGGAAGAATTAATGAATAGTTGGAGTTTTTTCATTCTGGCAATTATCTGCAAATGTTCTGACATACAGAAGGTACACATATTTCAGAAAGATTTCTTTAGAAACGTCAGCAATGTGGTTAAGCAAATCTCTTTCCAAACAGGAAGATTTATCTGTGTAAAGCAGACAGTGGTGCCTCCAGTAAGAGCTTTTGTGTGAAGTAAGAAGAGGTAAATGGAGATTTTTTTGTTGTTGTTGTTCTTTGTGACATGATGATTTCTTTCTTTCCAAAGGCTACCAAAGCCCACATAAAGCTCAACACCAAGAAGCTTTACCAGGCAGATGGCTGTGCAGTGAGGGAACTGCTGAAAGTCACCTCTGTGCTTTACAGCGCAATGAATACTGAGGGAATGGAGCGCACAGACATCACTGAGGAAGACAGCAGCAAATTCAAGTTTGATCTTGGCTCAAAAGTAAGGAAAACTTATCCTCCTGTTGTGCTGAGCTGTGTGTGAACCTGTGAAAAACAAATCCGTTTTCTGTCTGGAACTTAAGCAGAGGATGTTCTCACAAGGAAGTTGGTGTGGCTTTGTCTTGGGCTTTCCTGTGACTCACTTCACTCTCTGTGTCCTCTTATTCAGAAGCACAGTACAAGGAAACAGTGGCACCAAACGGGTCATAGTTGTTTTGAAATGCTGTTAAAATTGTAGAGATGTTGGAGCACACAAGAATAAGGACAATTTTTATCTACAAACATCACTGCAATGTGGGAGCTTCCAAAATATTGACTGAACGTTGGGTTTTGGGCCAGTTTACATTGAACGAAAGGGGAATCTTCATGTTATCCTAGCACACATCAAAGCCATCCAAGCCCTTAAAATAAACCACTTCCTTACGTACCAAAAAAACCACACTGAGTTAAATAAGAGTTCTTGCTGCTGCTTTTTGTTACTTTTAGAACCTCTTCTATATCCTGATGTAAAATTTGATTATTTTGTAGCAATACTCTCTCATATCTGCCTGTTAGGCAGTAATACTGCTGTTCTTGAAAAGGTGGCACAAACACAATTATTCCTCTTTATGAGGAAAGCACCTCAGAGAAATCATGAGAAAAACCACTTCTAGGTGATCCATGTTCACATCACATACCTTTTGCTGTATGCACTTTTGCACATAAAAAAGGTGATGTTTCTGTTTGCCATGAAAAGCACATGAACCAACAACTGGCTGAGTCAGCTTTGGGGAACTAAAGTGTCTGAGGTCTCAGCAGGCAGCCTGTGTCTAAACAGTGCCTAACCAAGGCCGTGTTTAAGCCCAGAGGCAGACTCACTCTGATTCCAGAGGACAACTTCGTGCTGTGGTAGAGTTTCAGCCTCTGTGCTGGCCTTCTTTTTAACATAAAAACAGGAAAGATCTTTGTAGTATTGTGGATTCTCCTTTACTATTCTGTGCTGTTTCTGTGTTTCCAGATTACCGACTTGAAGGCAGCTAGACAGCTTGCTTCTGAAATCACCTCCAAAGGAGCAAGTCTGTATGACTTACTTGGCAAAGAAGTAGAGCTAAGGGTAAGTACACCCTGGGGAGTGGATAGAAACATTTGTTCACTAGGTGCTGCGAAGGAGAAAGGTGCAGAAAGTGTGAGCAGCTGTTTATAACAGATGCATCTAAAATGAATATCCTGTTGGTTGAAGGAATGGATCAGAGTTTGCCTTTTCTTCCCACTCATATTAATACTTGGATTGCAGTAAAATTGAGAGAACACTCTGGCATTTCTCCTTTAGAAAAAAAACTGAAGTAGTCTCTGTAGAACTGTTTGGAAATATTGACTTTATGTTTACGTTTTAGTGGTACTGATAGATACATTCTGAAAGATTAATTATTAATGCCTTGAGTTATCCAAGTGCAAGGCTCATTATTTCTGTTACAGTAATTGAAAGGCATGGAAGCCTGCAAGGTACAAATTCTTTGGTTTAATTGTCAAATCACAAGCTGCTGCATGAAGTCACAGCAGTGTCTTCAAACGCTTTGCCAATAAGTCTTGCAATTTGTTTCTCTAATGCTCTTATCTGTAATGCTGGAGGTTATTCATTTAGTGATCACAGACATTTAAACAAGGGAAACCCTGAAAGTTCTGCAGTTGTTTTTCAAGTAATCTTCAGGTTTGTAGCATCCGAGCTGTGGGAGCATCCTGTAAGAGCAGCAGGCTGTGTGCCTCAACAACTGATGCTCTTAGGTCCTTGCTTGGTGGAGTGCAAGTCTTTCAAGGAGTAGAGGGTGTACAGAGATGTGTGAACCATTGCCTTTCCTGCCAGATATGACAGCATGGTGTGCAACCACGTGAAAGAAATGAATATTTTTAGAAGGGAGAAGCAATAATCCAGTTGAATTCAACACACACAAGTCTTACAGAAGGGTTAATTGGGTACTTCTCATCTGGTATTCTTTGCTTAATTTCCTGGCTTTGAAGTAATTTTCCCATGAATGCCACCTCGTGTGTCAGTGTTTGCTTTAGAACATTTACTGTAGGCAGCACCTCTTAGAACTCAGCTAGAAAGCCAGGTACAGGCCAGCGTAAGTCAGCACGTTTACAAGTACTTAAGTGTTGCTCTGAAACTGGGCATTGTTTAATCACTTGAAATTGAGGCTTTTAGGAGCCCAAGTGAGTGCAGTGCTGGGCCTTCTGAAAGGGACTTGCACAAGTACAGAGCTGAGAGCATGGAATGAAAAATCAAGAGCTGGCTAAGTGCTTCATTGCAGCCATTTCTCCTTGCAGCCATTAAGAGATCTCCAGCATTATTCTGACACAGTTTGTAGAAGGACGATTGATTATTTACTCTGGAGTGTGTGCCTTTCTCATGACGTAATGACTGAGGGCACAAGCTAGAGCTGACAGATTTTACAGTGGTGCACAGTTTACATCTTGCAAAAAGATTTGACAGGCTGGATTTGTTATCTTCAAGAAATCCTGTCTTAGGAAAGGTGACCTCTGCTTCTGTCTCATTAGCTCTGAGTTTGTACCTTAAAAGCACAGCACGGCACTGTGGACAGGAGAACCTGCAGAGCACAGCACAGAACCTGTGATGCTGTATTCCTTCTGATTTGTTAGAACCAAAAACCCCATTTGTTTTGGGGTTACAAAGCCATGAGGTTGCACTGAGCAGACTTCCTTTTTACCACGTGGCCTTATGCTTTTTTCTAAAGGTTACTGGTGATGGGTGATTACTTCTGGTTCTTGTTGCTGTCGGTTTCCTTATTGTAAATGAGGACTCTGCACTTGCAGTGTGTTTCAAAGAGAAAGGGACAGAAGTCAGTTATAGCCATGGCCTCTTTGGAGCAGAACCAGTCCTGGGATACATCTGGGAGTGTGTCAGGGAATGCAGTGTGTGTGGGCTTCCCTGGGGTCTGTGTCTTCAGGTTCCATTCTGTTGAGTGAGTGTTGTAAGATGGGAGTAATAAAGGCACTTCCATACAGGCTGGTTTTTAACTGGGATCTCTTTGTTTTATTTTATGGAAAATGTGTTGAATCAAATATATGAATTAACAGAAAGGAATGAGAAATTTGCATTCTGCTAGGAATTGGAAGACTCCTCATGAAAATGTACCCATTGCTCTCATTTTTTACAAAACGGCTGTTTAGATGCTATACAAATTATTCACAGTCCATGTGCTGAAGAAAGCAATCTCCCAAAAATGAGCTGAACTTAATACAGAGTGCTCACAGCAGGGAATTGCCATGACCTGAGTGCTGGGCAGCTTTACTGGTTTGGGCAGCTGTGTGGTCTTGTTGCTTGGGGAGGTGGTGAAGAAAGGCACACTGGTACCTTCAGGAGAGGTTGGAAAATAGAAGAGAGACTTAATAGAAGAGACCTCCCCCAGCTTTTGCTGCTTCTATCTTTTCAGGAGCCACAAAGCAAAAACCTCATCCTCAGATTGATACTGGGGTTGCTGTAGCTTCTGTGCTTGTAAAACAGATGTAATAGCTTTTGATTCTTATCTGAAGTATAAATGATAATAAGGGGAAATGTTGTCTTAGGGTTTTCTGATAGAATCTACTCTATGGTTGTGATTCATTATGGCCATGATTCAGTTCAGGAGTGCTAACCTCCCAGAGCTGCCGAGACACGTACTTCTCTTGGAACATGGCTCTGTGCTTCAGAAAACACATAGGAGAGGGAAACGCAGAACTAACTTACAGGTGGGAGGTGAATTCCAGCTCTGTGGAGCAGTAGGGCTGAGCTGGATTGGGCAGCAGGGTCACTGGCTGAGCACTCCACCGTGCAGCTTGCTGCCCAGCCTTGCTGCCTGGGGGGCAGCTGTGCTGTGGAAACCTTTGAAAACTGTTGAAGCTCCATAAGCTTTGTGATTTAGTTCTGTAGACCTTCTCTACTACATTTGTGTTTCCACAATGAAACTCTGTAAAGAAATGCCTTTGTTGTTGGAGGTCAGCTGGACATCTCGTCAGCGGGGAGCAGCCTGCTGCTCCCATGTGTGTGTTTGAGCAGCAGAACGCCAAAGGGAGCTCAGCGTGATGGCCCCGGGCAGAGGTATCTGCACATTGTGTGGTGATTTCCCCCTCTCATCTGCCCATGAAGTTCTGTGCTGAGTGCTCTGGGCGATCCCACCATCACAGCTGTGAATACCTGCATGTGTGCAGTGTAAGGCACTGATGTGCAGCCTGGGAATGCCCTCCTGGAGGGTTTCTCCTGGTTTGCTTGGCCTTTCCAGCCTCCTGGCAGCAGCAGCTCTGTTCTCACTGCAGTCTGATCTGGCTGTGGGGCAGCATCCTCAGGGTTCTAAAGGGGATTTCCTACCCAAAGTTGGTGGCAGAAAGAGTCCCTGGGAACAGAGGGGATTTACGGTAACCTTGGGACAGGTGATTAATTACTTGTAACCTGATAGATTAGATTTCATCATCCTCATTTTTCCTTCCAAATATTTTAAAGTAATTGAGCTATAGAGCTCGCCTGAGTATGAAATGAACTCATCAAGTGAGAGGCTGAGAGCCAAATGCAGTTGTTTTCTGCCATCACCATCAAGTCTGATAATGCCCATGGAAGCCAGTGGAGATGCAGTTATTTCTAAATAGCCAGTGCTGAGGGCAGGAAAGAACTGCTTGTAATTTCACAGCATCCACTCACTCTTCACTCCACAGCTCACTGGGATGGGATCCTATGCTTGCCCTTCCCACCCTATTCCAAGTGCTGTGATTTGTGGTATCACGTGGGGAATTAAAACCTTGTGTGTAGATGTAGGATCAGTTGCCATTCATTGCAGATTACTTTCAGTATTTTTTAATGCAAAGATTATTGATTTCTATTGCTTATTTTCTTTTGACACTGTCTGGCTAAGTCATGCATGCACTAAATTGTGTTGGTGGAGAGATTGTGCTATTAGAGAGCAATAGGAGAGCAGTATGTTTTATTTCTTCATTACGTTTTATGTCCTGAACCTGTTGCATATATTAAAATGCCCCAATGGCTGTGATACCGTTTTAATGAATTTGAGAACATGGTTGTCATTTATTTCCTGAACCTCTTTTTATTTTTTTTTTTAAATTCCTCCCCTCCAATTCATCCATTTTTAAATACTGAACTGGAGGATTTCAATATCTAGGCTTAGTTAAGCTGAGGATCTTGTTTCTGTCCTAGGTGAAGACTGCTTAATTTTCCTGTGGGTGTAATGGCAACTCTGGCATTTGCCACTAATAGGCTGAATATATCTGTTTTCCTCATCTCTGCACCTTCTGGGGAAAGATCACTGGGAAAAGTGAAGTAAAACTCATTTTTATTTCCTGTAGAAATGTTGACTCTAATTTGTGTCACAACCTTTCTTTATAGGAGCTCTTTTTGCATGTAGTTGGTATAGGAAATGTGTGGAAGATAGTTATGCATAAGAAAAATGATTGTTCCAAGCCATGGGTCACTTTAATAAATTACTTTCTGAATGAAAACAAATTTCAGCTACGGAAGATAAGAGTTTATTAAGGGAAAGTCTCTATTAGATGTATCACAGATACATACTGATGTAAACATGTCTGTGTATTTACTGGGAAGTGTGCTTGTTTTCTTGGAAATGTGGTCATTTCCCGACTGCACTGCTGGTATATGTGTAAACTGCTTTCAAGGTTAATCTATAACGTTAAAAACAGCCAACAAAGATCACCCAAATGTTTCATTCATGACCACTGGAGGTATCAAAACCTACAGGTATTCCTTTACTTAGTTCAGACTATGATGCTGTTGGTTAAGATTCTGCAGGAAAACAAGAAGAACATAAAGCTATGTGGATCTCATCAGATGAAAGTCACAAATGTCCCTCTGGCTTCAGTAAGAATCCGGATGTGTTTGAGAAGATGGGGAAGGATTTTCCAGAGAACAGCCCTACAGCATCAGGAAGCCTTTTGGTTTTAAGGTGCATTGGGTCCAGATGTTGGCAGGACAGTTTGCTGTTTCCATTCTTGCCAGTCCAAGCATAGAAATTGGCAAGTTGGAATTCACGGAGTCTGTTTTTGAATACACACAGCACAAATTCTATGCACAGAGATGTATTTATCTCCATTTTACTCTCTTACTGGGTTTATTCTGCATTACATGACTGAGTGGCCCTGATTTTCATTGTCTTTATGTCCAGCTTTGGAAGAAGAGCTAGATACTTGGAGTTCTGGATTTCTAGCTGTTGTTTCTCCATTCAGATGGGTAATGTTGGGTTTGTTTGGGAATAGAGTAGGAACGGGAAGATGTTATTCAGGTTTCTTCCTCCCTGTTTCTCTCTCTGCACTGTTTTCAATGCTTTTAGGATGACCAAAACACACAGAAAATGAGGTAATTTCAGTCCCTCATAGGGAGAATTTACTAATTTAATCTCAGTTAACTCTAAGCCATATAAAACTAAAGAAAGGTGAAAGTAGCCTTTCTTTTGATGCTCTTGACTCGTGCTGAGGGTGGGCAGCACCTTTGGTCCGTGTGCCCATTTTCCTCTTGGCACTTACTCCATCTGCAGCCTTGGACAAACTGTTTAGTCCCTGCTATCCGCTTGTGTAAATAATTTCTGTAATTCTGTAGTTTAAGCCCTCTCCAGCCAGATAAAATGTTTCCTAGTCTATGGGGGATACATTTCTAAGTACAGGGTGTTGGAATGGGTTACCACTATGTATGCACACAGTGTTTAAGTTTGTTCCAAAATTGATGGAAGCCATTGAGAACCTCTTTACCAACTTCAGCCTGTGACGTGCTTGAGTTAACCTCACAGGAGAGCTGAAGGCGTGCAGATCCAGCTGTGGAACTGAGTTGGCATTTGTTAAATGAGAAGAGGTGCCACCAAAGCACTCTTCCCACTCAGTGCTGTGCTGCCTGCCTCTGTTTGTAAAGAGGGAGGTGGGTCTCCCTGAATGGTGGCTGCTCCCCTTGGTACTCTGTAATGCAAATGATCTTAAAGATGACTCTTTAAGAATAGTATAAGAGATAGTATATTTAGTTAGGTCTGTACAGATGGTATACAAATAGTACAAAGGAAAGATGGCTCACCTTCAGATGGGAAAGGCTCGCTGTGGACTCCACGCAAGAGGGATCTCCAAGAAGAGATCCTTTCCTGGTGGTGGTCAGCCCTTAAATGGGGCTTGGGGAGAGGTGGAGCCAGGCTCCACCCCTTCCAATCACACAGGTATTATCACCTTCACCTGTGCCCCCATGGCTGACTCGATGCTCACCTCAGGTGACCAATCAGTGGTTCAGGCTGTGATTCAGCAGTTCCCTTACATACTCTCTGAAAGGTAACTAGGAAAAAATTGTTTTTTTTGTAACACTGAAAGCATTTTCCATCTGCCAAATGTTCCCTCTGGGTGCGTGATGCTGCCTGGGGCAGGTGGGTAAACTAATTTCTCTCATTTCCTGTGCTTTGGCTATGAAGTTGCCATGCATATCACAGAGGTAAAGTGATTTCTAGTGGAAATTGGTGGCTTGAAATGTCCAGTGCTCTGGAGAATGACCTAGCTTACTTCACGTGGTTTCTGTTCAGCTGCTGCTTCAGACCAAACCCCAACTTAACCCATTTTGGGCAAAGGGAGAAGCTGAAGTGAAACCTTGCAATTGTACAAAGAAGTTGAGTGCAGACAGCCACTTTGGATTGCTTTAACCATAACCATGGGTATATATTATCAGATATAGAATTTTTGGTTACATGGTTTATGTAACAAAGAATTTTCTAGTGAACTTCCCATTAGTATCTGGCTTAGCATCATCAGCAATCAGAGAGGTGGCACCTGTGCACATTGGGGACCAGTTATTTCAGTGCAGAGAAGGTTTTATCAACTAGTTGGGATGTCTGAATGCCTGCAGCTCAGCACTTGATTGTTTTGACAAGCCATTCTAGCATGGCTGGGAAGAAAATTGCATCTAAACCATCTTCTGTATGTCAAAGCATTTGTCAGACCTGTATGACTGTGAGAAGTTCCACTTGATGATTGGGCTAAATCACGAACACTGTGTTCTGAATGCCTGGTGGGGTTTCAGTTGCTCGTTATTCCTAACCTTCCTTCGTTAGACACAAAGTATAGCTGTGTCAAAACTTCCATTACATAAGAGGAAGATGCACTGACTTACATTGCCTTTGTTTCTGCGTCAGAGAGACACTCTGTGTTCCTGTTGCTGAGCACAGCAGCCCTCATTGTGGGGCAGAGCTGAGGGAAGTCACAGCCTTGGTGTGAGTTCCAAGTCTGAGCTGTCTGCTGGTGGCTGCACTGCACACTGCTGCCTGTTGCTGTCTTACTGCAGCTTTGCTCGGGGCCTTTGTGTGTTGTTGGGGTCTGAAAGGTGCTGCTGGCAGTAAGGGAAGGATGAGGGTTTTAAGGATGCAGGAAGGTAGCTGTAAGCATGTGCTGGGGTCTGGGAGCTGAGGGTAATTCGGGGCAATTCTCAGGCCAGAAGAGTAGGGGACCAGCAGGGGGTTTGTGTGGGATAGGAGTGGGCACTGTATCTGCTCTCAGGAAGCTTTATATTTCAATTCTGTCTTGCCTCACAGTTCAGCGGTCTGTATGCTAACATTTGGAAGGGATTTCTTCTGTCATAAAGCATATGTTCAGATTACTTCTTATCTGGCTAAGCAGGCTGCCTAGTTGTTTTTGGTGTGCACAAAGTTAGGCTTTCCAGTTGGTTCTTTCTCTCAGATCCTGTCCTCGAGCCATGCTTTTTAGGCATCATGATAGTCACTGAGGGTTCAGACTGTACTTTGATTGGGAGCTCTGCATTGCTGAGCAGGGAATGCCTCTGTGGGTCTGTCTGTGGGCTGCTGAGATGAGCATACAGGGACACAGCTTCAAGGGAGCCTGGAAACAACAGCAGCCTCAAATAGCTTGGGCTTTAATTTCCTGAGGTAGAAAATAGGCTGCTGGGTAGTATAAGGTTTCTTCAGAGGCCTTGACTGTTTCTAATGTCCCTTCCTTACCTTCCTGTTCATACAGAACTCCACCTAACGATGCTTTCTGTTTGGGCTAAATGTGATCACAGTACGTGTTAATGAGCTCCTGGAATAGGGAATGCTTTAGAAGTAGAGTTTTATGACCTGCACAGATAGCAGTGGTTACAAAACCTGTATTCAGAGACAGTATGGAATATAATGCTTCCTGAAGGCAGCAGAAAGTGGTGGTGAGGAAGTACTTGTGTATGCAGCAGTCTCACAGCTCCCCAAGCAGGAGCAAGGATTTAACTTGGGGCCAAAAGACATTTCATGCAGAGACTTGTGTGTTGGAAGAAAGCTTTTGTGTCTGCTCCTTATGACAAAAAATAAAAAGATGTTTAGAAACTATGGCTAGACCTGTGCGTCAAGATATACGTGTATTACACAACATTTATCACGAGTGACTTGTGTGCTAGTTGTGCTTAATTACTCCCCTTCAGAAGACGTACATCCCGTTCCCCATTCATCAGGTGTGCCAGGAGCTGGTTTGTCTGCTTCTGATGCACAGTGATGGAAAACCGGGACTGGTTGGAAATGCTTCACTGGATAATTGCTAGGCTTGTTTTTGTAGTAGTGGCTCTTCATTTTTAATCGTATATAAATCTCATAGAGGGGAAAAAGAAATCACTGAAGGCAGTGGTGGGGTGCATTGGCTGGAATGGCAGCATTGGCCTGGCCCTGCTTTCTGTACCGAGTAAGTGCTTTTGGCTTTTCTGCATGGAGGTATTACTTGTTGGCCAGGCAGCCTGTGAATTTGGGATGGCTTTGGTGCACGCAGGGAGAAGTGCCAGCAGGGATTTGGTGCAGTGGGAGTGAGTTAGCTGGTGTGGGAACCAGGGGACCACCACTCAGCAAGGATGCACACTTGAGTAAATTCTATACACAGATGGTGTTTTGAAGGCTTCAGGATCTGTGCTGTTTCCTGAAACAACTGCAGTACAGTTTTGCTCTAAGTGAATTTGTCTTCACTTGTGATGCTCAGGCTGATGCAAGTTGGGCAGGGCTGCTTCGGGGTCAGCTCTGCATCCTATGCCCTGTCAGCCTGGGCTCTGGGCTCTGCTCGGTGGGCAGGCAGCTGCCTGGGATCTGACAGCTGCCTAACTTCCTAATGACTTTATTTACAAAGGAAACCAAGTTTTTGAGGCTAAGGCAGCCAGCTCGTTCGATAGCGCTTCCAATTGGCTTCGTCCAAAGTGAGATGCAGAACTTGAAGAATTAAAATCTCAGCCACTCCATGCCGTGCCAAATATTAGCTGAACCTGAGTGGGGAAAAGTGCCAGCCAGTGTCATCTCTTATGTGCTTCTCTGCATTTTCTTTAATAATTGTCAGCTTCGGTTCATCAAAAATAATTTTACACTTGGCTTCTCTGAGTTTTTAATTAGTATTTATTGTGTAATACTATAGCCAGGGAGCTCTCTGAACACTTTGAACAGGAAGCAGTGCTAAGTGGTAAACACCCAGTTTGTCCACGAATACCTCTCTGCTTTTGTATATGTTTGTTTTCCTAAGCTGTAATTGCCAGGCTTACTCCCAAATTGTTCTGCTTCCTAACTCCTCTGGCCTCAATAATTTTTACTATATCTTTCACCTCTCCTGAGAACTCCATTTTTAACGGTTAATTTAAAGGAAACCTCTTGCGTAATATAATATGCATTCTGATTAGTACACCTAATTGCGAAGAGTACATTACTTTAGAAGTAAATGAACAAAGGCTATTTTTCAGCTTGGTTTCATTTGCACACTTTATTTTAGTGGATGGAGTTGTGAGTACAACTGGCAGCAGTGCAGTACCTCCCTCATGTTTGGGCACAATCCCAATGTTGGGTTGCCTCCGAGTGTACAGTCTGTTTGTACCCTCGAGCACAAACAGGTGCCAAGTCAGGCTTTACAAATGTTGGTTGTCATGTCACTGAGGATTTCATGTAGGGTGAGAAAGAGTGGTTGTGACAAGGTGTGCTGGTGGGAGAGCATGCCTGGTTTGCTGCTGTGGGGAGTCATGGAGTGTCAAAGCAGGTTTGTTAACTGGAAGTCGTTTTCTTCAATTTGCTGATGGCTGAGCAATGTGGTAATTAGCCAGCTTCGGGATTTTAAAGCAAGTGCTTTTCATAACACCTTTGTAGTCTTTGAGGAGTGTTTTTGCTCCAAGCACACCGGTGCAAGCCACCTTCTTTTCAATCCTGTAAGTGCAGCTATTTGCAGGGTCCTTCCTCAGAAGAGATACTGCAGGTAAAAGCTTTCCCTGCGAGAGTTCTCTTAGGGCCACAGGACATGTCCCAGTGACAGATACCCAGGGAAGCAGATACAAATATCCATTAAATAAATGGATGTATCTGTGCATGTGGGAAGCTGCAGTGGTCCTCCTGCATTCTCTTCTCAGGGCTGCTCACACTTGCATTTGTTTAAGCCTGGTTCAGCAGTCAGGTCTGGAAGGAAAATTTCTACTTTAGCACTACCTTTCGCTGGCCTGGCAATGCAAGCAGGTGTGACTGCAGGACTGAACCTCCGTCTGGAAACTGATCTGGATTTCTCCAAGAAGGCTGTAGTCTGTGCATGAAACTTCCATGGGTGGTGGAGGGAAGGTAGAAGAAGAGCCAACAATCCTGTATGGACAATTCCAGCTTCTTGATTGGACGTTCTCCAGAGAGATGCTATTTCCATCTTGATCCACCTGTTACCAAATGGTTTGCCAACATCAAATGATTTTAAGGACCTTTAGCTGGAAAAACCTCCCTCCTTTTCCCCTAAATCAGCAACGTTTTCATTTCAGCCATGTTGATGTTGTAAGACATGGTACAGATGAGGGCATGGTGAGTACTAAGCCCACCTGTCCCTAAAACTGCTGTGGGCATTTGTTTTGGGGTGGTTGTTTTTATTTCTTCCTTTGGGCTTTGATGAAGAAGTTGAATCACTTGGGAGCAGAATTGGAGAAACCCATAGGTTGTCATCACCTCATTTTTGTTTGGGTATAGAAGCACCTACAGGCTACCTGACTTAGTTCAATGGGTTCATCTTCTACCTCTGCAAATTGTGCTCAGCTGCCTGTGCTGCTGTGTGTGTGAGATGTGCTGTAAAGGTGATGATATCTCATGTATTTTGTGGCATGCCTTGTTCAGTGCCTGATAACCAGTGCAGTTTCCACAAAATCTGCATTCAAGAATAGCTGCACTTGAAATGATATCTTATCTTGTTGTGAAAAGTTACTTTAATTGCTCCACGTCAACCCCAGCCTCACTTAACTGAACTTTTCATAATCTCCCATTCTTTTCATTGTTTGAGCCTTGTTGCATAAACACTAAGTCCTGCACCATTTGTTTAGCTGATGATTGAGTTGTTGTTTGGCCATCCTCTGCTCTGCAAAGATTCATTTCTTGGTGTAGTGGTTAAGTCTATGTGTGTATTTTTACTTCACAGGAGGCAAGAACAGAATCTATTGCCAGACCTTTGGAGATAAATGAAGCTGAGAAGATGATGAAAGTTGCTATTGATTGTGTTCTGGTAAGCAAATTGATATTTATTTTATTGCACAATCATCCTTCCTCTTCTGCTGGCCAAGTAATGCTCCACCTGGGTAGTTAACAGGTAGTGTGGAACTTCAGCTCATGGCTAATGTGGGTATTGGTCTTTAGATAGTATTAAATGTGTGAGCACTAATTTATCAAGGCAGAGATTGGTATATGATGGTGCTTTGTGTCATGGTGATGAAGAGTCACTGATGATCTTGGTGGTGGATTTTTGGTAAATAAGCAGTGTTCAAAGTGAACAAACCTGTTAAATGTAACTGATAGTTTTTCTTGGCAGAGTGCAAGAGGCATCTGCACAGTGATTGTTGTGAGCTGGCAGTAAGAAATCACAGCCTACAGGAGGCCAGATATGCTGTGTTAGCAGCACCTAGGGGAACGTGCAAAGACCAGCTCTGCTGCTGGGTTGTTGCCCTGTATGGCTGTGTTGGTTTAACACGTGGATGCGTCCCTCCAGTTGAAGTGACTTTGCTGACAAACAAACCCTTGGTGTTTATGGTTACCGCAGCTGCACTGAAGGACAGCTTTCCTTGGTTTCTGTCTTGGGAGAAAGTGAAAGCCCCCTCTGCAGTTAGGTCATGTTCCCTGCCTCTGTTGTGGGCTCAACAGTAGCCTCAGAAGCACTAGAGAAATGATTGACAGCATCAGCATGGAAATCGACATTGTTGTTTAAATCACATAAATTTTAGAATCACAGCTAGAAGGGATGTACTTGGAACCCAGAATGTGTTGGTACTCCTGGAACTGTGAAGCTGGGAAGGGGATGAGAAGAGCAGGCACTGTGCTGACTGGGGCATGCTCATGCATCAATGTACTTCTAGTTTCAGAGGTGTCTTGGTCTGTCTTCATCTCTGGAATGCTGTTCTTGCTCCAATGCTTGGGCTCTGTTTCTCTGAACCACAGAGCTGCCCTGACAGGCACTGTGCAAGTATAGTAGTCAATTAAATACTAGTGAATACTGCAAGCTATTTAGCTGCATGTATCCAATCCAGTTCTATAATTACAAGGTGTGGAGTTCCAGCTTTAAATAGCCAGTGAATAATCAATAGATGCTTCAGGCAATCTTTCCTTATATTTCTCTTCCTACTTGCAGTCCATATGAGCTCTAAATGTTGTTAATGTGCATTGATATTTGAGGCAGTAGTGCTAATAAACTAACAGGAAAATATTAGAGCAATTGGCTTCTTGAGGATATCAATTTAGCACATACCTCAGCTGGTTTAGTTCTGGACCAGTCACTGAAATGACCAATTGTAGCTGAACAGCACGTAGCAATTGCTGCTAGAGCTTCAGTGAATGTCAAGTCTTCTCTCCTTACTCATCGCAGTTTCTAGAGCATGAGCACACAGAATGTACTCATTTGTTTAAACAGGCTGAAATATTCCCACTTTCTCCTCCTTATTCCTGTAATGTGTTACAATGTTTGGGGTGCTTCCTGGATTTTGAAAAGGTAGATACAACAGGATTCAGGAAAGAGTGAAGGCAGTGGGATAGATTTCTTTCTTTTTAAAAGTGACTTTTATCAGGAAGGAGAAAAGACTTGACAGAATCCTAAAAACTCACTGAAATAGTACCAAGAAATAAATGCATTTCTCTTCTGTGTTTATTCAGAAGCTTAGAGAGATGGCTTTATTTATCCTGTCAGATTTTGGGAGGAGGGTGTCGTTCCTTCCTGGCATTTACTGCCTTTGTAATGAAAAGGAAAAAGTTAAAGCCCAGGACAGCTGTGTTTGTGGGTGGTTTGTTTTTACTTTCTTTAAGAATGTTTGGAGAAAAAAAAATAGGTTTTTTAATTTGTAAATATGCAGACAGTTCGTTATTCTGGCCACAAAAAGAACTTTTCCTTGTCATTGCTTTGCTGGTTTATCTTCTTCCTCACTGTTATAAAGTTATTTGAAAACATGCAGTGAGAGATAATACAGAAGCATGATCAACATCTGAAAGATAATTCAGTGCAGGCCTTGGTTCAGCATCCTTCTCTTTCAGGAACAGGTCCAAAAGACTAAGGACATGTTGAACAATGTGGCTTTGGACAAAACCAATTTGGAAGCCAAGATTGAAAAGATGAAATTGGAGCTGGAAAGAAGCCAGAAGAGGCTGCAGACCCTACAGAGCGTTCGGTAAAGATCATGAACTGGTTATCTACTACGTAAATGAGCACGAGCATGAACAATGGTAGTGTACATTCTCAATGCTTAGAGCAGTGGGGAGTGAAGTCTGTAATGAGACCGAGATGATGGCCTGTGGAAGAAAGATTTTCATCACTAGTGGTGCTTAATCTGGATTGTAATTATTTATTTTTGCAGTTTCTGTGTGTTTGAATTCAGACTATAAGGGCTGTTAATAAGAAATCAAATGTGGGGTGTTATTTGGTGGGCAGCTTACTTGCTGCTTGAACTGTACCCAGTGATCAGGTGGCATGTCTCTTTATGGTGTCTTTAAGCACAAATGGTGCCAGGTAGTTCTGCTGAAAATGATGTATTCTCTGTTCCCAGGGGCTTCTAACATTCCCAGGCACCAAGGTAACTTGGCATCTCTTGCTGGGATACGTTCCTCTGGGCTGTGACACAGCCTGCCATAAAATCCCAGTGTTCAGATTCACAGTTTGGGTTGATTTCATGCCCCCTTGGTTAAACTGCAGGTTTATACAATGTGAAAGATCATTCTCAGTTCTTGGAAAAAAAAAAAAAAAAAGAAAGATCGTAAATAAGACAAAAATGAGTGATGGAAAGAATAACTGTGGATTAATACATGTTTTGATCTGTAACACTTCGGTGGAAGTATGTTGGGTGGCTGTGAATCATCAGACAGCAGAAGCATTCTGTGGGGCACAGCTGTAGGTGCTGTAATAAAGGATATCATCAATACCAGCACTAGCTATGCTTCTAATGACACAGCATATTTGTTGTAGATACATCTCCATGAAAGTAGTTGGCTTCCCAGCCACACAGAGAGCACACTTGTTGGAGTAATGGAGCAAGAGGATGATGTGTATGGAAAGGAGCGATAGCAGATACACGCTGAGCTTTCCTTTGCTATGTAGTATTTTCACAGGATAGGTTAGTATTCCCTCCTCTCGTGCTTTTAGTCTTGAAGCAGTGTGGAACTTGAAAACAGAAGGTCCTTTCAGTTTGGTTCAGTAGACGTAGAAAAACAGCTGTGAAAATGAGAATGCTGTTTGAGAATTCTTCGTGTATGGATCTGTATTTCTCTGAGTAATTTCTTCTTTTTTCCAGTCCTGCTTTTATGGATGAATATGAGAAGACTGAAGAGCAACTGCAGAAGCAATACACAAGCTACCTAGAAAAATTCCGTAACCTAACCTACCTGAAACAGCTTGTGGATGATCATCATCAGACTGAGCAAGAGATGTTTGAGGTAAATCAGCTTAGAAATGTTCAGTCAGACTCTGTGTTCTCCAGTCCTTGACCTTATAGCAGAAAATGTTGTAATACCTGTTACTTGTTGTAGCACCAGCTCTGAATGACTGGCAGTACATTGGTGTGCAGCCAAGTGACAGCTCTCAGACAAACATGATAATACACCCTTGCTTTTTCTTTTAGTGAACCAGTGTAATGATGCCCCTTTCCAGTCTGACTTTCCTTGATTCTTTCAAATGACATTTTTTGATTGTGAAGAGTATTTTCAGTATTCTTTGTCTTCCATTTGCTACATACGCTGTATGTGCTAAGAGCTCTTAAACACTTAGTTTTATTGTCTGCCAACAATTGATGTATAAGGGTTTGTTAGCACAAGGCTCTTCAGTTTTCTCATAGATGTTACCTTCAGTGAAAACTTAGCAAAGGTCTCACTGAAAAGATCAACGAAGTTGGAATCCTCTCTCACAGAGACTTTGTGTTCATAGAAATTCTCTTTTTGTGTTGATTTGCTGAGTTGTATCAGCTCAGTGTGATGCTCAGTTACCCAACAGGATGGAAAATATGCATTTCTATCTCATCCTGCTTCATCCTTTCCTTTCTGTTGGGTGTTTATGGGGCCGCAGCACTTTCAGCCTACCTTTCATTCAGCTTCTGCAGCTTCGTGTTTCACTGATGTTACTGGCTTTTCTTTCTTCCAGCAGCCTTTACACAGTACGTTTTCTGTTTTCAATGAAAAGAGGTATTTCAGTGAACTATCTCCCCTTGGACCTTCATATTGGTGGGTGCTCTGTGCTTTGAGTGAAGCACTGCTTCTGCTTCTTGGCTCTTCCTAATGCACATCATTATTAATTTTGTCAACACAACTCACTGGTGTTCCTGGCAGAAATAGGGGGCAACTGTGCAAGATGTTCCTTGTGTCTGTCTGTGGCTGCACTTTTTGCCTTGGACACGTCTCTGTGTGCCTGCTGATTTAGGAAAAAAACAAATAAACCAAGCAGCCAACAAACCTTAAATAATTCATACTTCATGGAGTTATAATAAAATATTGTGACCTGTACTTAGGCTGGAAATAAGCTATGGTAACTTCATAGTCCCCCTTCTGCTTAGATCTGTCTCTGCACAGCACGGTGTACAGAAGGCTTCACTGCTGGGCTTCAGACCTTTGGCAGGCTGGATAAAATGTAATTGTTCCTTGGGCAGAGGAGAAGCATACTCTAGTTTGCTGAGAAGGAGAAAGTAAACCTTTCTTTTAAAATACTTGTTAATTGCAGCAAACCAATTTCCAATTCATTGCACTTTTTGTAAGCTGTCTATCTCTGTAGATGCTGTTCCACACTTCTAACCCATAGTTAGCTTAATATTTTCATGTCTTGTTTAATAATGCTCTAGTTCTTCCCCATATCTTTGACCAAAAAAGAAAAGCCTCTGTTAAATCCTAACCTTGAAATGAAACTAAAATGTGATTTTTTTTTTTCCCTTCTGTCCAAATGTCATTGAGACTTAATACCAAAAGTAAAAATGTTTTGAATATGGGTACCTGGAACTGCTTATAAAATCGTGCACAAAAGTTAGTAATGACTTGGCTTACAGCTCTTGAGAGGGTTTTTATTAAAAGGTAATAAGATGAGGGAAAAGCCTTTGTCATTCAGGAATGTTCCTGTGATTAGAATCTGAAGAGCACTTTTCTTTTGCCTTTGCTCATTCCTTCTGTGAGACACCTAGAGAATCCACCCATATACTTTGGCTTTTCATTTATTAGGATAAGTAGGCAGCAATACTTCAGTGTTGTCTAGAATTAAAGAGAATTAAAGACTGTGACAAAAAGATGTGGATTTTGTGCCTACTTCTGTCACTTGGTATACGTGGTACGCATTAGCAAGCATGAGAACTGACAACAACTTTAACTTGCATGTACTCAATGTTAAAATAGTATTTAGTCTTCTGCATTTGGAATGTTCTTGCCCTGACTCTTGCCCTGATTGGCAGCCTGCACTGGATTGTTTCTTACTATGATCTCAAGTGATTAAGTTACTTGTGTTTAAAGCATCTCTAAAATGCATTGCGTTGGCTTCAGCCAGCATGGAGTTTGCCTCTCGAGTTTAGATCTATAGCTTGATCTTAATTCTGAAGGGACCCTGATATTTATCTCAATTCACCGCCCATATATTAGAGGCTCTTAAATCTTTTCCCTAGGGAGTGTTTGAGAATGTAGAAAAAAGAAGAACAAAGAAAATGAGAGGAAAGAATAATGGAGAGCAATAACAGAAGGCTGGAATATCTAAAATACATCGAATATTTAAAAGATATGGCTCCAAAAATCTCCTTGTGGGCAGCAATCCAGTGATTAGTCTCTTGCCAACCTGGAACCACCAGGGCATTTCTCTCAGTCTTGGTCTGCTTTTCAGGTAGTGTTTCCTTGCTTTTGGCTACAAGGTCATGAAGCAGAACAGTGTGTGGCTTATTACAAGCTTGAACACAAGCAGTTTGCTCCAAACGGATGCTGCATGCTGTCTTTGAGATTATCATCTCTGTATCATATTCAGAATCAACAGAGGAAAAATAACAAGGATGATTGCATTTAATCTGTTTCAATATGCAGCCACTTGAGCTGTTAAACACACTGGAAGTTGTGTTGATTTTTTTTTTTCAGTTGTATTTGTCTTCTGTTCCACCGAACAAATCTTAATTATCTTCTGTAGTGAAGGTGAGAGTCAACTCTTATCATTGCTGTGCATTTTGTTAAGTAGCTTGCTAGGAAAAAGCAAGGGCAATGTAATTAGATTAATCCAGCACTCTAGGTGCTGTTCAGTACTGAAAACTGATTCCTGGACCCCTTTCTTTGACTCATTGCATTTTTTTGAGCGGAATTTCTGTTCTGATTGAGGGACCGTTGCTGAATAATGAGACTAATCTTTTGTGCCCTTAGCCTCAAAGCTGTTTTGGTACCCCGCTGACGTTGCAGGGCTAATGACATAGGCCAGAGTGCATTTCCTAATTAGAAAAGTGATTTAATGGTTGTACCCAAGCACACAATTTTAATTAAGTGACATTGAGCAGTTGAAGCAGTGCGGCCTTTCCAAACCGCAGTGGCGGCTCTTTGTGTGCTTTTCTTTGGTCTGTTCTTTCAAGTGGCTCTGCAACTCGTGCTGCTGTGCTGTTGAGCTTTATAGAATCATAGGAGTGGTTCGGGTTGGAAGGGACCCTTAAGATCATCTAGTTCCAACTCCTGTTATGGGCAAGGACACCTCCCACTAGACCACGTTGCTCACAGCCCCGTCCAGCCTGGACATTCCCATTCCTTTTGCTACCCAGTGTCTGGAGTATCACAGAGCACTGTCTGGAGGACAGTTGGCAGGCCTCTCCTGCCAGGCACTGCACTGAGAAACATCCCTCAGCGTTAAGTGAATCTTGAAGGCTTGCTATTGAATCTCAGCCAAATGAATTGGCAGAACCAGACAGTTAATTGATAATGAAATTACCACCTGCAGAGTACCTGCCTGTCTGAGGTGGAAACACTTTGAAACATACGAGAAATCTGGGGTTATTTGTCCGCCCTCCACTCTTGCTTGTGGGCACATCGGAAGTCCTAGCGTGACTCCTCCTTTGAGTGAATTTCTCATATGTATTGACAAACTGTCACACGCTATTTATTATTGGGTCCAAGGAATTTAAATAAGAGCATTTTGTCTTTGTGGTTTCCTTTGCCTCTTTTCTCATTTTCAATCACCTCCTTTCTTCTGTTCCCTTGTGCTGCTCACACTGTTAATCCATCTTCTTGCAGAAGCATGGATTTATGTGCCACGTCTTCTCAAAGATTTGTTCTTATTTTTCTACTATGTAAAAAGAGTCGGTGCTGTTCAGTAGCTTTTGCCCCATTTTTATGATGAAATTGGTTCTGATGTTTAGACATTAAAGTTATTGGAACTTTGGCTGCTATAAAATTCCAAGTTTATGGGCATTTCAGATTTGTGGGCTGAGTTTCTCTGAGGACTGTAATGGATGTCTGTCCTTTAAAGGACAACACAGGATAATACAGTTAAAAAGGCTTTTTTGGAACTAGTCTGTGTAATGCCAGAATAACTTAGCAATATCCCTTAGCATTCGCTGGCCTTGTTTTTCTAGGTGGAATATATTTATTCTTCCTTGTTCTTCTCAGAGGGCATTGCTGAAGTACTTACTTCTCCTTCAGCTGCTTCCTTGTAGGGTATTTTAAGAACACTTCCATAATGGCACTGTGAAATCTCAACTGAGAAACACAATGGAATGGTGGATACAAGGAAAAAGATGTGCTGAGCCACTCAGTCGTTACTTCTGGTTTGAGATTGATTAAACCAGCTTTCTTTTCATCGTTCTGCTGAGTACACAGTAAGCAGTCCATCGTGAGGAAAGTATAAGCAAGGGGGAAAAAACACAGATACAATGTATTGTGAATTTCTCTTTGCAACTCACCCTGCTCAGATAAAACCCCTTCTTCGTTGACCTAATGCTTTCCTATCAGAGCTCCATGCCTGAAGCAGATGTTTCGTTCTGAGTAGGTATGTAATGGGATATCCAAGTTCTGCTGCACTCCGAGATAAGCTTTGGTTCTGCTGCTTTTTATATCTTTTGCATTGTACTATCCAATTTGAATGACTAAAATTCCCATTGCAGTGACTGCTGTCTGAAATAGTCAGGCAGGAGTTTAGTATGAAAAGTGATTGGTTACAGTCTTCAATCTTCTAATGTCCACTTGAATTATGACTGTTCAGTAGCATTTTTATAGGTACCAGGAGAGCACTCCTGGTCCAGCATTGCTGAATGACATTGAATATCAGAGGTAAAAGTAAGCACAGGCATTCTCATTTCTGTTGCTTCTGTTTTGGCATTTAGTCCAGTGTACAAGTATTGCAGCACTGGTGGGCTGAGACATGTGAATCCCAAAGGAGAGAAAAATGTGGAAAAGGGAGAGGAGGAGGAAGGGAATGCACAGGGAGAGAGTGAGGGCAGTTGAGCATAGGAGGAAGGGGCACAGGAAATTGCTAGCTTGAGAAGTTACCGTCACACAAAATGAGAAGACTGTGGAGGCAGAGAAAAGGTGAGAGGGCATGTGAAGAGCACTGTAGGTGAGGTGGAGCTGCACAAGTTGCTGCTGCCCCATGGATCCTTTCTGCTGCAGCAAAGATCTGCAGCTCCCTACCAATACCATGGCAACTAGAGTTAGTTAGATCTTGAAGGTACCTCTGAATGCCCTGCAGTGGTTGTTTGCATGCCTGTTATTGGTGCCTTATTGATGCTACCTCACATTAAAAACCTTAGCACAAACTTCGTGGGAAATGAAAGAAACCAAGATGAACATTTCTCAGTGCTCAAAGATCCGTGTATTTGTTAGGATTCCCTTGATATCTGATGTGCCAGATGGGTAAACAGAGCTCGCCTTTGTCTCTCTAATGGTCTTCATACTTGACGGACTCTAGAACTTATTATTTTCTCAGCCCTAGAGATCAAACATGAATTGATTAAAACCCTAAAATGCCGCATAAAACACACTGTAATCTAAGGAATGGTACCCCCTCGGTTGGCCTGGCCAGATCAAAACTGATATTTGGGAAATCTTAACTATTTTCTGCTAGCTCAGGAGGTACGAGTACAGAACTGCAACTCTGTGTTGAAAGCTCTGTTTTCACTAACCTAACTAAATTAAAAAAGGAGCCCAAGGTGAGATTTACTTCTGTGAGCTAGAGATATGTGGGAAAGCAGAGAGATTTTCAAATAGGCCAATACCCACCTGGGGACAGAGCAGACAAAAGAGCACTGTGGGGCTTGGTGACAGGAGGATGATGCAGGAATGCATTCTCACGTCAAATTCAGCCTCAGATCTGAGAAGTGGGATTCATTAAGAGAGTGGAAGGGGTTGGTAGGACTGAGGATGACTTCCCACGGCAGCTGCTAAGTTTCCTTGCACTTGTTATTGCTGTGATTTTTTTCTTGGAAGGAGCTACTTGTTCCAGGTTCATCACTTGGAAGATTTTTGGAGCAACAGCAACACTGCCTTCAGTCACTCCTCAGCAGTAGAAGTGAAGAGGGGGACAGGGCCCACTAAGTCTGCAGTGTAGTAATGATGAGCAGCATCCTTATCATGGCAGTGCTTGTTTCTGTGAGGCATGAGATGTAACAGCTTTCAGTGATAGCAAAGCTTGGAAATCCATCAGTGCTGTTAGAGATCAGACACTACGTAGCTTCTTGACTTTCAGTTCTTAGCTTGTCTGCTGAATTTCTTCTGCAGTAAGCTCTCTTCTGAAGAAACATTATAGGATAATGGTGTCGATTTTGTGCATTCCTGCATTTTAGTTTTTAAGTATTCTCTTTATCCAGTCTTATTGGTAAGAAGATAGAATAAGATGGTTGTTCAAGTGACAGTCTTTCTGCCTCCTCTGTCTTCCTGCATTATGCTTTTGAATATTCAAAAGTATATCAGGTTTGTGAATTGAGTAACAGGAATCTAGCTTGAATCCTGCTCGAAACAGGAGACAGTCATATATCACTTGAGGCAACACTGATCAAATGGATCAAGTTTGTTTGTTTTTCCTTAGAGACCAGCACACACAAAAAATCATTACCAGAAACCTTTTAATATGTGGTTTCAAACCAAGGAATTGGTTGAAAGAAAAAGGTGAAATCACACTTATTTTGAGACTGACATTTTGCAGCTGATTTTCAGCTAACAACATAAGTAGGTAATGTTGAAATTATGCATGTGAAATTTAGGAGGTTTATACTCTGCTGCTGCACTAGGTGCTTAGCAGCAGAGAAAAGCAGCAGGGAATAGTAGCATTTTGATTCACAGAAGCAGGGAATAGTAGCATTTTGATTCACATAATCTCAAAGTGAGAAACAGAAAGGTTGGTTTTGATGTACTGTTAAATAGTAAGGTAATGCTCAGATTTCCAGCTGTGTAGAAACACTTTCTAGTTTAATTCTGTGATATGGATGAAAATGAACTACACAGAAGTACGAATGGTGGACTCGTAGGACAGGCCTTCCAGCAGAGCCCTTGTGTCTGACGCCCAGCTTGTGCCTGGGCTAGCACTGGGGGTTATGGAAACTTCCAGAGTCCTTCTCTTACTTCCTTCTCTGAATGCTCCAGAACACATTTGAGGTTCACTGGAGTTGATTCTGGTGTTGAGAGAGATACCAGTGAGCTAAGCTCCAAGCCATGCTGCTGCAGAAGCATTGCAGAAGGGTCAAGCATCAGGATTAAGGACAGGTAGGAAATCCTGGGCCCAACAGCACATCATTCTGCCTGGGAGCTATGCCATCCCTTTCAGAGAAGGTCTGTTTGCCTCAGTAGTGTTATCTACTTTATTCTTCTCTAAGCTATCACAGAGGGAAATTTTAAAGGAAGCTTTTTCCCTGTGTTCAAACATCATAGCTAGAGCCTTGTCCTGGCGAGCAGGAACTGGGACCTCCTGTGCTGTCTCCTGCTCTCTAGTTCCAGTGCTAGGGCTCTAACAGCAACACTGTTAAGGCAGAGGCTTGCTGGTGCTCCCTCTTAATTTGAGGCTCGCTGGGTGGAAAATAAGTGTCAGCCACTTACAGAAGAGATTATTTGCTATAACTAACAGAATGAGTAGTTGTGGTTGCAAGGGTTTGTGCTACCTGTGGCATGGAGTGTGTAATCCTGACGTTAGATTCTAGCAGTTAGTGTCTGCTTTGTGGGAGTGAAGGGGACACAGCTGTGACTACTAACTTCCAATCAGTACCAATTGGGATTTTAATTTCTTCACACAGTGCAAACTGACCTCGGGTTTACATTGCAGAATTGTACATTAATTCAAATAAATCCCACGTCCAACCAATATTGCTAGTAAGTTAGTACAATAAAATGTAATAATACCTGGAGGGAATGCTCAGTGAGCTGTTATTGAGTCATTGTAATTCACGTCTTTCACAAAAGCAAACTGGAAAAATAGAGAGGAATTGCCATAATAGTAAGCTTGCATTATATCTAATGATGACTACATTTGAATCTCAGGATGAAATCCATCCTATGTGACACAATTTCAGACAGTAATGAATTCCTGAACTTTAGTGCTGACTTGAAGCTTGTATGAAGGCACTTCAACTGGAAAATTCTGGGCAGAAAATGCCAGTCTGGGTAATTTTTTATTTTATTTTTGCCTTTCGCAGTTCTGCTCGCTTCTATCACTCAATGCTAGGGGATAATGTAGAGGCCTGTGATCTCACCAAGCTTTGTGTTGCAATCTCGCTGGTTCCCTTCCAGCCTTTCTTCTGTCTGTTCATGATCCTGTTGAGCTATGCCTTGTCATAGTTGGTCATAGAAATCCTCAGCAATGTGCTCAGTGCTGCATTGCCTGTTATGTTCTGCTCCCTCAACTCTGATCGATGGTTCCTGGATGGTTCAGGAGGATTTCTTATATCCTCTTGGGACATTTAATTTCAGGCCTTCAGTCAGCCTTATTGAATTTGGAAGGAGAAACTAAACCTTGCATAAATGTACCCATAGGCAGCACAACCTAAAAAGGCATTTATGCTTGTACTTACTCTGGCAGATCTTGATGTTGCAACGTTCCACACTTCCAAATGGCCCAATTTATGTGAGCAATGGGGTGGCTCTGGCTGGTGTCACAGCAAAGCTCTGGGAGTAGTGTTGGAAAACCAGCTCAGGAGGAGCATTTGGTATAAATGTCATCTGTTTGTTTTTGGTTTTTGTTTTGTTTTGTTTGTTTGTTTATGGAGACATCTCCACATTTGTGATGCCTCTTTCCCTTTATTGTTAACCAAATAGAAGTAGTTAAGAGAATAGTTACACCAATCTGAGGAGAAACAACCCATACTATATAAAATGCACAAGTTGGTGCAGGGGGAAAGCTGCCTGGCTCAGGAAGTGATGAAATAGGGTGCACTTGTGCTTGCAGGGAGGGATCCTGATTGTTGGAGCTTCGGAAAGAGAGGGGTAGGAAGGTCGTGGAAGAAAGGAGGATTTGAAACATCAGTCTGAGCATAGACAGCATTGACTCCAGAACTGGCAGAGATTGTGATGAAGGAGTGAGGCGGCGGGGGGCTGAGCTGCCATCCTTTTTGGGAGCCTTCATGTGGCTTGTGTCACATCCTTTGAATTGCCATCCATCGTAATGCATAGCCCAAAACATGTACAGCAACAGGGAAGACTACTTGAGATAGAAGAATTGGGGCTTTTTTAGTAGAAAAACAGTCAGAAGAGGTAAATAACTTTTAAACCTGCTTTCTTGATCGCTGATTTACAGGTTAATTCTAGTTGGAGAGGACCTTATGAGGTCTCCAGCCCAAGGTCAGTGATGACATCAGAGCACATTACACAAGATTCAATCTGGTCAGATCTTGAAAGCCTTTAAGGACAGAGACCACACAGCTTTTTGGGGCAAGCTGCTCGGTGAGCAGTTGAATGAAAAACATAACATGTAGGTGTTGGAGAAGCGTAGAAACCTGTGCAGAGAGCTTTGGTGTTGCACCAAGAAATACCCCACTGGGAGAATTACTATTTTCCTCTGTAAGAACAAGAGGGGAGAGCTCTAGGAAGTAGCAAGGAGGATTCATATGTAGCAGAAATAGGGCACTCCGGTCTATGGGGCAAGACATGAGACTCAAACAATAGTGCAAGAGTGTGCATTTACCGAGCTAGAATTTGCCTCCCTGAGCTCATTTGCTCTTTATTATCAGTCCTGTCCTGAGTTCCTGAGGGGAAAGCATCAATTTCTAGGTGAGACCTTCAAGCATGGTCTCCTTTTTCAAGAGAGCTAGCAGCCCATCTGCTGCAAGTCTCAGGGTGCTGCCTTGCTGCTTCCCGTTCTGAAGTGCTCTGTGCCGTTCCAGCTCTGATTTATCTGTTCTGTGAGAAGTGATTATTGAGGTCTTTACGAGTTGGACGTAGCAAAGTCAGAACAGCAAACAGTTATGGGAGCTTTAGGAAGAAGTATATTCCCTTATCATAAGTTTCATTACAGTGGAAAATATTTTAGCCTTTTTCCCTTGCTTTTATGATAGTGCGAACAAAGTTGAGTTAATCTTTGTGTATTTCCTTCTAAAGATAAACCTTCTGAGCAAACTTTAATGGTTTTTTTGTGACTACCCTTGACACAAATGCACTTTGGTAGTGACCTATCAGGTTTAGTTGTTCATGTTGATGAAGATGATGTTTGTGGCAGAATTTCTTGGGGAGAACACAGAGCTGTCTGTGTGCTGTGAAGAGGTGGACACAGACGCTGGTTTGGTCTTTGTCATTCTCAGCACTACGTTGATGCTTCACTTGGCTAAGCACTGTGAGCTTAAATGGCCAATGCTCTTCTTCCACATTTATTAAGTACTTTCACAGAGTCTATTACAGTACACCAGTGAACACTTCCACCACAGAAAGCAGCACAGCATAATGCTAACAGGATCGAAGGCAGGAAATGAACAACAAAAGACCAAAGTGTGTTGTAAAATAGCCTAAGATTTGCTGTTTTTCAAGAAAATTCAGTTCTAGATAGATGCATCATGAGTAGCATTTGTAATGGCTAGATACAACCAAAGAAGAGTTTCAACATAAGAACTTACCCTGAAGAAGGACAACCAAATTCATTGTGCTGAAGTAATGATAGTTCAGCAGAAATGAATTCCTTTCCCGTTCCCTCCTTCCCACTATCACTGGTGGGGAACAGTGCTCTGTTAACAGTTGGTGAATTTCTGGTGAGTGCCAGTTATGTGTATTAAATGCTCTCAAGTATGCTTTCTATGTGTGTCAGTAGAAATGATTGCTGTAAAATGGCTCTTAATAGTGAGAGGTGATGGCTGTTTCAGGACATCAAATTGAGGGAGATGGCAATAATGAGACTAGGGAGGAGACAGATGGTCCTGTAATGGAGGCTGATGATTTCCAGTTGGTTCAGTGAGTGTCCATCCTCTGGAAGGATGATTTCTCTTAAAAATAAATAAATAAATAAAAAAGGTGGTCAGTGGTGATTTACAGATACGCCTTGGGCCAAAATGGTAAAGATGAATAAATGATAAATATTTATTAGTGTGAACCCTGCTAAGAGATATCAGAGAATCTGCTAGAGTAGGTTTTTATTTCCTAATAGAGCAGCAGCTCACTTCTTTGAGACCACATTCTCCGAAGCGCTGTCCTTGGTTTAATACTGGGATGTGGGGGGGTTGTGTTCCTCAGAAAGCTGTATGACACTGATGGCAGTTGGTAATGACCGAGGTGGCATCATTGGTCAGAGAAATGTAACTTCAAGATGCAGAATGTGCCTTTCTGCCAGAACAGCAGCAACCTGCCTTTCTGGAGCCTTCACTGAGCCTGCAGTGTTCACTGAGCACAGCATCATGTGGTACAGAACCACGTGTTGCCCTTGTCAGGGGCAGCCTGTAGGAAAGTGCACGACTTTATCGAGTAGTTACAGACAGGAGAGGGAAGCCATTGGACCCCACCTGCACCTTTTGGTTTTATTTCTGTGCTGGTGGTTTTAGCTAGTTGTCTTGTTTGACTGAAGTGACATGATCTTCTACTAAGAATACCACTGAGGCGTTTCACGGTTCAAGGTGAACGTGAACACTGGTTTATGCACTGTGACCTGTGTTGTTCTGTAGGCCAGTGCTTTGTCCTCTGGCTGTTAGCTGGACTCTTACTGCAGGGCAGCTCAGTGTGTCCAAAAGCTGCTCCCCACCTCCCTGCCTGGCTTCCTGGAGCGCGTTTCCGTCTGCTGCCACACTCCAAGCCTGCAGACTTTCTCTCTTCTAGGTCTGGGTTCAAAGCTGTGCACCTTCTGATTCCTCGCGTTTTATTTCCTCTGACATGTGCTTGTGTACAGTACCAGATCTAGGCTCCTGTGTGCACTGCCTTCGCTGAGGGCAGAGCAGAGCCCTTCTCCTACTCTTCCCAGTGCCCCCTCATCTTCAGGCTGTCAGCATCATTCCTGACAAGTCCCCCTTTTCACACCTTGGTTGGTCAGCAATCCTCTAGGCAAGCTTTCTGCAGCCTCACTTTTTCGAATAAATTTTTTCTCTCCCAGGTTCTTCATCCTTCAGCAAAATAGAAATCATAGAATCACAGAATGGTTGGGTTGTAAGGGACCTTAAAGATCACGGAGTTCCAATCCCTCTGCTGTGGGCTGCATGCCTCCTACCAGCTCAGGCTGCGCAGGGTCCCATCCATTGGACATCTCCAGGGATGGAGCACCCACAGCTCTGGGCAGTGTGTTCCAAAGGGGAAAAAACTTCAGAGGGTTGTGGTCAAATGAAATCACAAAGTCAGACATTAATCTGGGGTGAGATGATTAGAATTAGGACAGGAAGCACTGTCTGCAGGTGTTCAGGCACAGCTCGGGCACTGTGCTGCAGGAGCCTTGGCTGTGCCTCCGTGCTGCTCTGTTCCCCACTCACTGTTGTACCCAGCAGCCTTCCTCTCGTTAGGAGTACTGTCACATTCTCTCTTCAGGCGGCGTGCAATTTTTCCTAGTCCTTGTATCTCACCCCTGCTGAATGAGTGGCAACACTCTATTATGAAAAACAAATCCCATTGTGTGCATGCAGCAAGAGCTAATCTCAGCTGCTTTGTTCTATAACAAAGCACGAAACGGCTGCTGAGATTAATAGGCAAGGTGAAGATGAGGTGTTCAATCCATCCCCAAATTGGTTCTCTTTGAGTGTACTACAGAGCAGGAGCATTACCAGCACACTCTAGCAAATCACTGAGAGGAGGGGGGAAAGAGAAAACCAGAGGGAAGCATTACTATGATGCTGAAGGAGATTTCTGGGGTTTGGAGGATGTCTGAGAACAGAAGAAATAACCCAGGCAGAAATTGAAATGTTAACATCTGAGCAAAAAGCAAATCAGCCATCGCCAGTGTCTGTCCTGGCATTCCTTCACACTCATCCTCTTGATAGTTTCTTCCTTTCTTTTCTTTGTCTTTCATTTAGTGGTAACCATGCTGTCTCTCATCTGGCTCCATGCAATGTGTCCTTTGTATTCAAAATCCCGCTGGCATTTTCTCCACAACTTCCCCAATACGATTTTGGTGTTAACTTAAGAAGAAAATACTGAGATGCCCTCAGTGATCAAATAGTGTATCAGTTTTGGTTTTCTTTCCCCCAGCCTGTTTAGATTTGCTGCTTCTTCGGTTGTCTTCAATTGAATGATTTCAGCAGCTTGATTGCATTGCTTAGAGCAGCGCTCAGCAGCATTAGTTGTGTCAGAAAGGACTGCCTGTCAGGAAACCGTGGCTCATTCAAGTCGTGGGTCACTTCCCAGAGTCAGACAGTGGGTGGGTGGCAGAGCTGCTGTGATGTGTGGGTCACCTGCTGGAGGGCATTTTCTAATATGGTGGCATATGGGTCTGGATGTTTAAAAACAAACACTGCCAAACAGATGTGTTGTGTCTCATCGCTGTTTTCCAAAGAATTTCATTGCCAGATGTGAGAGGAAAAGCTGTCTGCTTTCCTGGTTAAAGTACATTAGGATAGGGAGTATCTGTATTGTGCTCATTCGTGCCCCATTCTGTGAAGAAAACAAGTCTGTCTTGGAATAGTGTGTCCATCATGCTGGAGAAGATGAATTCTTGCTGAATTGGACAGTCTTGAGATGAGATGAGAAAAGCACGGATCATTGTAAGTACAGGTGAAGCTCATTTGTTTAGGTAGCCTCCTATGTCAACAGAAGGATTCTCTATTGCCCTGTGCTGCTGACTGGGTCTGACTGTCCCACAGGGCTGCTGCAGAGAGTTGCTGATGTAACTGCTGGTGGAGGAGAGCAGAACCCTTGTATGTTAAAGGCATGGACTGGTCACTAGCAGCACAAAATGGTTCTAACCTGATCTGGAAGTCATTACTTCTCCCATTGTCCAGGCAGCATGGAGCAGGCTGTCCAGGGGGCTGAGCAGGCTCTGTTCTGGGAGGCTGTTAGCACCCAAGTTGCTGGGGCACGTGCAGTGCTGCGATCCCATTGCTGCTCCTGCTGGGAGCCAGGCTTGGAGTGAGTGCTTCCTCACATCCTCTCGAGCCCAGGTTGTTGGGCAGCGTCCTGCAGGGCTGTGTGTTGTGCTGGGCTACCTGCTCCGAGCCTGCAAGGTGAGTGACATGATGGCTCTGTGAAGGACAGATCTACATCTGGAAAGGGCTGCATGTCAGCAGAGATCCATCTGCCTTTAGGACAGGACTTTCAGCCCCAGGAATCCCAGGTGTCCTGGAAGGCCCGAGGCCACGTTCTGATGGGGCAGGCTGGCTCCGATTCTTCATTCATTAGCACCACGCTAATTGTGTTTACTTGACACCATGATTCCGTAGCATATGCTGCCTCTAAATTTGGGCACAGTTAGCTTGTGGGGTAGGATATGTGCAGTGTTTGCCTGCAGCATTTCAGCCGTGTTTGTTTACTGGAGAGACTGAGCAGAGCTTCAGTGCTGGCTGCTGACAGAGAAACCCAACCGACACCGATGCAGCTGTTTAAAAGTTGTCATCGTTTCTAATGTTGGAATCTTAAGCTAATGAAGCTGATGTAATTTTCACCAATTTAACATCTTTCTGATGTGAGTTAAAAAACAAAAACAAACACTGTAAAACTTTGTTCACTTTCTAAATACACAACGTGCCAGTTCCTGCCTCCTGCTTTGAAGATCTCACTTGCAGAGGGCTACAACCAGCACTCAGCTGTTGCTGTCCTGGTCCCAGCAGCACTGAGCCTGCCCTCCTGGAACTGCTCTTTTTGCTGCGAATCTCGGTGAGCTTTTTGGAGTCGTGGTGTTGTTGGAAAGGATGGTGGCATACAGCCTCAGCAGCTCTCCGGTGTTTATCAGTCCGTACATCAAGCTATGCGGGGATCTAAGCCAGAAGAAAATCAACATGTTTTCTGCCAGTGAGCTCCGAGCTGCTCGCTGTGAGGTCAGCTGTGTACCTGCAGGAGGGTGGAGAGGCCTCAGCTGCCACTAAAAGACTTCCTGAGACTCCACTTGCATTTTAATCACACAAATCAGCACTGGAGCTGAAAGAAGCACTACCCTGCTCCCTGCCCACAGCAGCAGCACACTGCTGTGCATTGTGCAAGTCAAGGTTTTGTGCAGCAGCACACCCAACTGTGCTAGAGAGTTGGCCTGGCTTAATTCTGGTTGGGTGCATTAGTTTTCACCTGGATTTCTCTTGTGTAGCTACACAACTGCTCGCACTAGAGCAGGAGCAAAGGAGCAGGTGGCTTAACGTATGCATGGCATAACATAGACAATTATTTTCTAAGTTTATGCATTTGTTTATGCATCAGGGATATGTCTTGACTTTTGTTACCTCCCTTTGATTTTCTTTGCCACATGTGCTGTTTAGGCTGCACTGGAATTGGGTGGAGGCTGCTCAGGACTGCATCCATCATCCCAAGGACACAGCTCCATGGGGGCTGTGCTGGAAATGTTTGCTGGGGCAGGGAGCAAGACTTGTTTAATGTGTTTCTGTGCTTTTGTTGATTATCTTTAAATCTTAAGGCTGACTGGGAGAAACCAGACTGGGAAGAAAGGGTGCAGAAAGAAACAAGCAGCTGGGGGCTCAGCTGGAAAATGGTACATGCTGCTGCAGAGGGACTCTTGGGGAAGGCATGTGCTGCGGATCCTGGTTGCCCACATCTCATTCTCACCTTTAGTTCACCTTGTGATGCTCGTCTCAGAAGATGAAAGTCATTGCATCTGTTACTGCCTACAAAGGCAGGCATGCTTTCTTACCAATGAATGAAAGTGTCTGGTTTACCCAGCACTGCCCCACTCACATCAGCCTGCTCCATGCTCCATGCTGAACTTCTGAGCCATCTAGCACAGCAGTTTTTTAAGTCCTTGTAGGCCTTCTTGAAACACTTTCTTCTACCCCTGGCATTCATTTGAAGAATTGTGAATGGTGATTTGCTTCTCCTTAGCACAGCAACCCCTGTTCCGTTTACCCTTTTCCATTTGCTCTTAACAGGCTTTATGTCACAACTTTAGCATACTGACATTACAATGGTGATCCTCAGCATATTTTATCTAACAACTTGCTACAAACCACCTTCTGCAGTCTTACTGCCATGGCTCTCCTGTGCACCCAGACTGAACAGCGATACATTGTCCCACTCCTGGTGTAAGATAGGGTGGGGCTGTACTTCTGCAGCTCGTTGATTGGGCAGTTTCTTCCCATATTGTCTGCATGCATGGAAATGGGTAAATTGATTCCATTTAGGTTTATGTGTGAGGAAGCTGCAGTCATTTTGCAAACCACTTCTAGTGTTTAATGGCATGTTGGCTGAAAAAATCTCCTGAAGGCCACTTGGCAAAGAGTCCCCTTTGTTCTGTAATGGCCATGATGTTCTGTGGGATGAAGGTGAATGAACTCATTTTCAGTGTGATAAGTGAAGTTTCACCTGGTTGAAATGCGTGGTTCAGTGCACTGTTTATGTGGGTATATGCTTTATATCCTGACCTTGTGGGCAAAGTAGGAGTTCCCAAACTTCATGTAAGATCTTTTCTTTTTTTTTTTTTTCATAAAATGTTTTCAGTGCTGAATTTTTTCTTGTTTCATTCTGCCTGTGAGAGCCCTTACGTGCTGCTGTAGAGCCATCCAGTTACCTACTTGACTGGACGATGGGGCAGCTTTTCTAATTCAGTTGTTCTCACCTGTTTCAGGAAGCAGCAAACGTGCTGCGTCTGATGCAGAACAGGCTGAAGGAGGAGGAGCAGCGCCTGCTTAAGAGTGGAAGTAAGTGGGATTTCTTCCCTAGGTTTATTGGCAGAAAAATTACATGCAAGGTACTTGATGTATGAATATGCACTTACAAGCCTTAAGCACGGGGACGTGGGGTAGATGACAGAGTCAACAGATGTATTAGACTAAGTGGAGTGATAGTAAGTGTAGAAGGACACCCGTGAAATCGGGAACCTGTCCTCCACACAAGTACTGTAAATGCTACACCATGCAAGTGCTGCCTGCAGTGCTGAGAGGGGAGAGCAGTCCCCCCCTACACACACTATGCAATTGCAGCAGGCAGGCAGAGGCTCCATTTTACTTCTTACTATCCTCCAAGCCCCTGCAGGCTGGGGGTGAAGGCCAGCACAGAAGAACTAATGAAGAAGCATTGGCTTTCTAATACTGGTTAGAGGATTCTGCCCGTGGTGATGCTCATGTTGGCAGGTAGACTCACTGCTTTGTGGGTCTGCCTGGCTGCCCCGTGTTACACACGTGCTGGCATGCCCTGCAAAACCCAAGTGTAAATTCCATGCTCTGCCACCTTGAATGCAGAGCTGGCTTGTGTTTGGAATCATTCCTTGTGATGTATCTATCAGAACATAACGTTCACTGATGGAAAAAACTGCTTGAAATTCTCTTTGCTGTTACAAATCATCCAAGTGTGATCCACATCTGCCTGCTTGTGTTTCTTTGATTCTAGTGTACCTGCAAATTGTGAATGCAATTAAAATCTGAGGTTTTTCTTTTCCTCTGAACTTACTTTTAATTAATTAGAATTCTAGCTGAAGAACAGAAGGGAATAATAACCTCCTGAGATTTTGCAGAAGGCTAACAAACCAGATTTTGCTTCTTTCGAGTCAAGCATCAGCAGAACTTCACCATTAATTACCCTTGTGAATTGAGAATTGCAGCATGTGCATTTTTATATCATAGTAAAAAAAGTAAGAGGAGGGTTGGTTCTCAGAATCAGAGAGAGAGTTCATGAAAGCTAAAACTTGGTAAAGACATCAGGGTTACGCTTCACAGTTTGTTTGTGGGCAGATGCTTTCTGAGCACACTCGTGAAAGAGGAAATTTGTTCATCTCTGACCATCTTTGATCTCATCTCCTTATGTCAGTGAAAGTAGGAAGAGAAGTTTTGCCTGAAACAGCTTTGTTGCTGGATTTTGTAAGATTAATGTACTGAATGCTGTAAAACTGGCTGAGATCACCATAAGCTAGCATAAAAGAATCAGGTACTGAGCTGTGCCTTCCTCTGAGGCCAACCCCACTCTCCTCCTCTCATTGTTTCAGTGATGTCCTGTATAGAATTTAAATCCAAGAGATTTGCTTGGAGAAAACAATGCAAAGGTAATTACCCTATATGCCATAGTGCCATCTCAGTGAAGTGAACCCCAAGCTCCTTATCACAAGAAAAATGGTGTATTTTGCACAAGGGGAAACACAGAAATGGCAGCAGAATGAGTGCATCATTGGCAAGCAGCTGTGCCTGCCTGAACTGCCTCAGCAGTTGTCTGGGACATTTGGACTTGAAATAGAGAGCACTGTATGGGCTGGAGTTGCTGCAGTTGAGGATTCCCAAGGGTGCTGCAGCCTTCCTCTGGCAGTGGGTGATTTGAGCAGCAGATGCAGTGTGGGGAGTGGTGTAAAGCACAACAAGAATACTTACGCCTTAGTGCACCTACATGCTGAGACTCCAGGGGAGCATGTCTTCTCCTGCACAGAGGGAAGGGGAAGGTTCTCCAAATCTCATTACACTTTGCCCTTGAGAGCTGCAAAGCACTTAATGAGGCCCTTCGAACAGCATAGGCTGGAGCCTGGTGATAAATTTGTTACCATTAACTGATAAAAGTCAGCGTTCATTCTGCCCCTGTAAGTGCTCTTACCTTTGCATACCTCTGTAATCAATAGAGTCCTTTTATTGTCTGAATCCTTTGACCTTATCTACTGCTAATTTGGCAAGAAGGGCTGCAAATTAACAGTGCCTTTCTCTGCGGCACAGGTTGCAGGAATTCTGGGCAGCCTCAGCAGCACCAGAGAAACCTGGATGGTATTTATTGTAAAGAAGAGCTGTGCAAGGCAGGCTGAGTTGTGTTAGAAATGTAGAGAAGGGCAATGGACGTGTTGGGATACTTGCATAAGATTTGCAACAGTGTTCAGTGCAGCTCAGAAACTTTCTTTTCCCTGTTTTTAGCATGCATGGTAATCATCTTTTGTTCATCACAGGGCATCTTCGTGAGACCGCTGAACTAAAAAAAAGGAGGGAGAAACGCCCAGAGTTTGCTTTCAGTTTGCAAAAATCCGTGCTGCAAAATGGGGCTTTTCAGTTTTCTGTCTGCTGCTGCAGTGACCCTGTGAGCATGATCGAGGAGGCGGAAAACATCTATGTTAGGCACATTTCACAATGTAGTGTCTTTGGTGTGCAGCACTGCTCACGTCCCAGCAGCAGCAACAGGATGGACTGATACTGGCATGGAGCTCCTGCAGAGCTTTCTTGCTCAATTCTACTTGCCAAGCAAACTCTTTTTTGACAAGCAAGCAACATGTGCCTGGATCCTATCATCTTACTCAATGAAATGGAGCAGATAGATGCCAGGCTTTGGATAGCAAACTGGAACTGCTGCAGTGTGGTGATACACTGAACCTTCTGTAGTCTTTCCACTCCAGAACTGATGTTTCTTCAGCAGCTGCTGAATGTGGAGTGCTGTTGCAGTGCTTGGCACCCTGCAGCAGGGCAGTGAGTTGCGAGGTGCTTCCCTGCAGGGTGGCTGCCTGTGTGCATTGTCAGTGCTCAGCAACCTCACCAGCAGGGTGCTAAAATGGTGCATCTCCTAAGAGATGACTGCAATTTGTCTGCAGTTGTTTTGCATCTTGCTCATAAAACAATTGCAAAGTCACATTCTAATTTAAAAGTACTCAGAGGGGTTCTTGGCCTTTGATATTGTTAGAAACTGTTATGGTGACTGAATATGACCCCTCTGCAAAAGTGGCCAAAAATGATCTTAGCTCCTTGTCCCTGTGCCAAATCCCAGGTTGAATGGGAATTGTTTTCAATGATTTTAGGTTGAATGTAGAATTGTTTTCAGTGATTTCAGGTGGCAGATCCTGTTGCTCCCTTTGGCAGTGGTATAGCTATCTGTGCTGTTTAAAACGTGAGATTGGGCTTAGTGGCAATAGGCCCTTTTAAAATAACAGGGATGTAAGAAAGGGCACTTAGACCTAACTGTGCATCCCACTTCTGGGTTTTTGTTGGGATATTATGCTTGGTTGTCATATCTTAAGGTCTGAACATCCATACTTATTGCTGAATTTGGCAGGAGGACCTCAATCAGCACCTGCTACCAACAGGGTGACTTCTCAGAGATGAGAAAGAGGATGTGCATTTTGTGCTAAGGATAAAAGATGTTTCCTACTGAAAACATTGCATTCTGTAGCTGAAATGCTAAGTCAGGGCCTGAAGCAGTGATGGAGCACCTGGTGGGAAGGCAGGACCAGCCCAGGGGAGCTCAGGTGTAGTGAAGCACCTGAGTGATCAGAAGGGCTGGAACCAGGATCCACCCCTTCCCAGCCCTCATTTAAGGGTTGGTAGTGGAAGCAAGAGGATCTTTTTGAGATCCCTGCATACCTGAGGCCTTCCAGGGGTAAGCAGACTCTTGTTTCTGTGTCTGTAGCTGCTGCATTTGGGCAGCCTAGGATTTTGCTGCCCTGCTATCATTGCTTATATAGTTGCATTATAGAACTGCACTTTTGATTCAAACTGCAGAGCTGTGAAGAGTGTTTATGCAAACTAACAAATCTATAATGAAATCACTGGTTAGTTATGAACTTGTGCTGGTTTTCCTTCAAGCTTTGCATGTTACCCTATGTTTAATCATTTAAAACCTCATATGATCGTTCCAGGTATCTGCTCTGTGTTTTTCTGCAAGCAATAGATGTGCTTTGGAACAAATGACATCCTCTGAGGGTAGTGCCTTTTGACCATGACCAGAGTGTGCTTTCTGTAGCTGGACTAGTTCAACTGAAACAAATAACCTGGTCTCAAGGGAGGTGTCCCTGCCTACAGCAGGGGGTTGGAACTAGATGATCTTAAACCCAAGCCATCCTATGAAATAGCATTGACTGAAGGCCATCTTTGTGATGTGGAAATGCTGAAGTATGAGGAGTTTAAAATCACAACGTGTTCTCTCTCGGGTAGTCAGGTATTTTACCAGTGTCCTCTGTGCTGTAGAGGAGTCCCTGCAGTGGGGAAATGGGCCAAATGCAGATTGCAGGGTGTTTCTTTGGATTACCTTTTCATAGCAAAAATACAAGAGCTTGTTAAAACACCAACCGTGAGCTCTAGTAAGTTGCCAGCCCTGGCCTGAATTCAGGCACGTGGATTGTGGAGTTGCAGTTTATTGCTAGAACTCAAATAATCTTCATGTACAGCTATGCAAATCTCATAATCCAGCTACCTTAGAATGTGTCCTGTACCTCGTGTACCAGGATGTGGGAACTGCAAGCAGCGTGCTTTATTATCCTCAGTCTTTATACTGGTACTGAGAAGTCTCCGTTTTCTCCATAAGGAACATTCCTTGTTTTCCTTTCTGTTGCTCAGTGTTGTGCAGGGATTGTCACCTCTTTTGGGGCAGTAGATTGTTTCTTCCCGTATGTTATGAAATGTTCCAAATTGTCACTCTTTTTTCTTTGTGATTCTCAAGAATATTTTGGTGCAGATGGGACACACTGGGTAAATACACTGAGGACTGTGGGGTGAGGGAATCCTGTACTGCTGTATGTAGGATGGGTTGCCCAGAGCATTGGACCAAGCTGCTGTTTGAGCCCTCTAGGAAGCCTGTACTCAGCTTATTTTCATCCTGTACATTTAAATACATTTTTAGTTATGTTCTCTGCTTCTGTGTCCCTGGTGTTTTGGCCCAGCACAGTTGTGCCCTGCTGCACCCCAGGCAAAGCTGGGCTGGGTGTTGGTGCCCACAGGTAGTTGTCACAAGGCACCAGGTTAAAGCAACGCATTAATTTTATTCCAAGTGAGAGGTTCTCTCTTGTCTTTCCAGGTGTGAGCAGGAGGCTCAGGGGCCCAGACTGCTGCTGGATTTACCTTTGCAGTCCTGGCTTCTCTGTTCTTGCAGCACACTATAGCAGTGTGGTAAAGCTCCACGCTAGGCTCTGTGCAGTTCCAGGCTGCTCAGAGAGCCTCAGCTCTTGCTGCACCTCCATAACAAGTTTCGTTTCCAAGCCTCAGCTCAGTTGCAAAAATGGCGTGCTGACAGTTCCCCTGATGACCCTTCTCTTTGTTTTTTACTGCAAAGTAATGTAGGATTTGCAAGGGTGTAGGTGAAAGCAAGTGTTGAGGTGGCCTGGAAGGTGCCCTGGGACAGCTGGAGCTGGGGTACCAGTGTGCTTCTGGGGGCTGCCAGCAGCCTTCTGCCTCCCACACATGGGCTGAATGCAGAGAGCTGCACCTGGCTTGCTGCTGGCAAAGAGTTAAAGCATCCAGGACAGTGGGGGAGAAGGATAAAAGCAGTGGGGTGAGAAAGGGGCTTCAGAGGGGCAGAGAAATTGTGTGAAAGAAGAAAAGATTGGATGTGGAAAAAAAGCTGCGCTGAAGCCATTTCATAAAGCAGCAGCTTGAGGCCCTCCAGCCACTGATTGTTTCTTTGCAGTAGGTACCACTTCTATTGCAAAGCACTGCTCACCATGGGATCTCATTGCTGGTCCCACTTTCCAACAGAAAGGCGCTGTGGAGAATTACATAATGAGCAGAGCTTCCTTTCTGCAAGCAGAGAGGTGAGAAATGGCCCAGGGGAGTGGAGAGAGCTCTTCTGCATGCAGCAAAGGGATGATGGCAGATCCATTCCTGTCCTTGGTATCTTAGCGCTGGATTGTCCGAAGGGAAGTGGGTTTTGTGTGTTTTATGAGAACCTGTTGCCATAAATGGTTAAGAAATGGTGTCTGGAAAAGCGCAGTGTGAAATCAAAGCTCTGGGGTGGTAGAACCATGCCATGTCCTGTGCAGAATTGCATTGTGGTGCCTCTGTGAGGTGAAGGCTCCAAGTCCTGTCCCAGTGGGTGCTCACTGCGTTGTCACTTTGGCTGCTGCCAGACAGCAGCTCTGTTGGCCCACGCTCTGCTGGCAGCTCAGGCTTGGGAGAGCTGGGTGAGAAGGAAGGAAGTGCTAATTGGGTGAGTGTGGTGTTGTTCTCCAATGGGCACAGCAGTCATAGGGCCTGAGCAGCATCCTCAGCTCTGGGTGTTGGTGCTGAGAAATAGGAGGAGCACATATGGTAAAATCTGGAGTAAGGGGATAAAACAAGTGCAAAAGAAGGGAGGGCATGTCAGTTCTAGTGGTGAGAACCCTTGCAGGTGACAAAGGCCCACACGGGACACAGCCTTGTATCTTTTATTTAGGCCATGCACGTGTCTTCCCAAGGGATTTGCCTGAACAAAACCTGGCTTTCCTGAATACCAGCAGATGGAAACAGCATTCAGGTCACACAGTGGTTCAGTCACTTGCCAAGGAAGAAAGTGCAACACAAACAGAAATTGCAGCTAATGCTGTTGTTGCCTCATCATCTTACCAGGGTATCGAATTACATCTCTTGCTGCTATATTTTGTCATTAACTTAATATTGCAGTGAAAAGATTATGGAAAAAAATGTACATTGTCTGATAATTAAATGTTGCAAGGATGTGCCTGCTCATTGCTAATTGTAATTAGTTATTTCCGTTTTCAGCTCAGACGTGTGTAATTAAGTGTACTTAGTTAGAAGGTGCTCACTTCACACCGAGTCCGTTTGTTGTAGCACCACTGATCCCCTAAGGCACCAGAGCACCTCTTGCTAGAGCATCACCCTGAGCTGTAGGATCTCTGTGTGCCTCTAACAGATGGTTAAATGAAAGGCAAAGAGTCTAAGGGGACATTTTGCTATTACTAATGGCAGGGCGAAGCTCTAGGAGATGTATTATGAAGTTCACACTTCCCAAAAGCTTTTAGAAGACTTTCCTTTTGAAATGGGTTTTGGGAATAGCTCCTCCTGACTGTGTGGGGTTCGTTCGGGGAGAGTGTATTTAGAACATTGCCTTTATGGCACAATCTGAGGATGGTCTAAAGGCGATTGTATTGTGCACTCTGTTCATCTCAGCTTCTTTGGTGTTTGTCTATGGAGATATCTTGGTGAGGATGTGGAAGCTGGCTATTCTTCTGCACATGTCAGCAGGGCCACATTCTGTATTAATTGTGGGCTGAACAAAGAGAGTGCTCACATCTCTTGTGTGCAACTGCAATTCTGGGCTGTTGTGGGTTGGTTTGAATGATGTGCATCTCCTGCTTTTGTTTTAACCAGGTAATGATGATTCTGACATGGAGATTCAAGAGGATGAAGGCTCTGACAGTGAAGTGGAAGACAGACAGTTTGGGAAGCAGCGTGCGGCCTTGGAGACACTAGTGCCAGGTACCTCCACCTCTCCTTTGCTGCTTTTATTTAAAAGGACTTGCTCAAAGTATCTGAGTAACCTCAAATATAAAAGACCGTTAACGTTCAGGGACACTGGCACTGCTCTGTTCTTGTGAGCTGTGAGAGGTCAGTGTCACATGGAGAAAATATGGTACTTTCAGGGAGTAAAATAAGGAGGATTTACTGAAGGAAATAAAGAAGGAAGAAAAATCTGTCCTTGATGTTGCCTTCCAGATTCAGAAGTAGCTTTGTGCAAAGCCTTAGCAAGGTATTATGATTTCTTATGGCAAAGCACTTATTTCCCTTTTGGTGTAGACATTATCTTTAGTAAGGTCACCTTCAAAATGAGACATTTGAGTCTGTAAGACCTCCTGCACTGACAGCCATGGGCACAGCACACCTGAGCTGCTTCCGCTGGGGAAGGACATCTGACTTCTGTTGCTATTATGTGGAACTTCAGCCTCTGGCTGCTGATCCCTATAGAGCCCAGGTCAGGAGCAACTCAGAAAAATAACAGAGTGAGGGTCTGTCTTACACTTCTATGGAAAAACAGAACAGCAAAAAAAAAAAAAAAAGCCAAAGCCCAACAACCTACTTTCTACACATTACAGTGAAGCAAAATGAAATAAGAAAATCAAGTTAGCTCTCAGCGGTGTTCATGTTGGCTGTGTGTGATTCTGAGCAAGAGCAAAAGCCACTCTGGGTGATGTGCCAGTGTGGATAATTTCATGTGCCTCTACTTCTGCTGAAGCCTGCTACTTGGGTAGACTGCAGATGTGTTTCCTGCTCTCCTCTTTCTTACTGAGACCAGAGCAGGAAGCTGAAGTTCTCAAATGGATAAAATTCAAGCATTTTTATCCACATTTCTTTTGCTTGTCATAACAATTGAAAACTCTTGGAAAGTGCCACGGATGCTTATTTTCACCAACTGTTTTTACAGTACAGTTTGTCAGAGAAAAGTCTGTATGCTGTTTTTAGAGCTGGCAGTGGTGCCCCATCTCAGCAGACATCCCAACAGAGTGACCAGATATTGGCTGCAGCTTCTGTGCCTCTGTGGGTCTCTTCCTGATCTTCCATAAGCTGCTTCTGCCACGTGATTATCCTCTGTCTTTTGCATGTTCTCGGCTTGCTGACTACCTGGTGGCAATACCTATCTTTGCTCGCTGTATCTCTGTAGTTTGGAAGTCTCCCTTAGCTTGGTCCTCTTTATGCCCCTCGCCTGCAATGAACAGAGCTACTGAAACAACTCCAGGTGTATTCTAATGCCTTTTGCACAGCTCCTCCAGGAGGAGCAAGACTGCATTCTAACTCCTTCTAACTGCTCTTCATTCCTCCTGTGCTCCAGCACAGTCTGTACTGGCAGAGATGGATGCAAACACTGTTAGACACAGGAGAAGTATGATCAGCTTGCTTTTCTGCCTTGGTGAACCAAAGCTTTCCTTCCAGAGCACCAGCCTGCTCCAGATGAGCAGCTCCAGCCATGGGTGCAGGCTCTCATTTACCTCTTTCTGTGTAAATGGGCCCTTCTGATCCTTCCTCAGCAGTGAGATGCTGTGTTTGACTGTGTCCACCTCACAAACTAAAGTGCTGGGGACAATGTCAGGACCTGAGATTAATGTCAAGGTGCTTCAGCTTCTGTGGCAAATTGGGCCTGAACATTCACTGGCCATTTGTCTTAAACCCACAGAGAATCTGTACATGTAGTTCAGCACAGGCACTTCGCATTTAAAATGTACCTAATAGTTAAGGTAACATAATAAAAACTATTTTTATTAATTACCACTTTTCCCCTACACTTAAACTGAAGAGATTCCACTTTCTTTTGAAGGATTGTGCTTCTTACAAAGTGGTGCTTCTGAGCTGTGTTTATTCTCTTGCTGGGGAGAAGCAGACTGCTGTGGTCAGTTCCTGTGATGTGATTCAGTTTTACATCTCTAATTTCCAGGTTGTTAGTACTCTAAGAGAAGATTTCCTCCCTCTTTAATAAGGGGGCAGGTATTCCAGTGTGTTTCACCATTAGAGGAGCAGGATTCATAGGGAGAGATAATCACTCTTATTAGGCCACTTGTTATAATTGAGAAAAATCAACACAGTTTCTCTCTCGAGTCCTTTCAGCAGAACTGTCTAAGTGCAGCCAAATTCAAACAAGATGCAGCTTTGACAGTATTGCTTCTGGTTTTATTCTTTTGCCGATTAAAAGACTTGAAGGTATAGGATTTTGTCTCCCATGGAGCAAAGAGCATGAGCTGGAGGAGACATGACAGGCTGCCAGCTCTGGAGATACAGAGAGAAAATCAAATCTTATTTCCCACGTACAAAGAGGAATAGACTGGCTAGGAAAAGGGAGTTAAAAAGGCTACAGGGCCTTTATCTCCACTGAATTCACACTGATTTGCAGTAGAGCAAATCCAGCTGTAGGAAGTCAAGAAAGCTTCTGTACAAGGAGATAACAAATGGCTGGAAGAGAGTCACCAAAGTGGTAGGTGCTGCTTTGTTGGGCTTGGGAGACTACAGCCTGTCTTCATAGAATCATTAAGGTTGAAAAAGACCATGAAGATCATCACATCAACCTGCCCCACTATGCCCACTGCCCATGTCCCTCAGTGCCACATCCCCGTGGTTCTGGAACACCTCCAGGGACACAGTGACCCCACTGCTCCCTAGGCAGCAGTACCACTGCATCACTGCTCTTTCTGAGAAGAAATGGTTCCTAATACCCAACCTGATACACAATTACAGGCGAGTCTCCTTGATGTGACTTACTCAGTAAGTCTACCTGTTGCTCATCATTTGGTTTAATAAGTAAAAGACTACATTGATTTATCATCTGCATCTTTTGATTTGAATATTGTAAATGTAAAAAAAAAAGTTCCCATCTGTTTTTGTTCTCTCTGGCTATAGATAAGTGAGGCTGTACCACAAACAAAATTGCAGATGCTTGCACTTCTGAGGTCAAACTGAGAATTACTGTTGATGTTTGGAATAAGACTTTTGTCAGAGAGCCAGGGAAAAGGGAATTCTTGCAGTGTTGCAAGACCTTAACCATCTGCAATGCAGAGAAGCCTCTTCCCTGAAGCTGGCCATAGGGCAATGCTTTGGAGCAGCATGGTTGTTCAAGTGGTACAGGTGTCTGGGAGACAGATGCTAAGCCTTGACGTAGGGATGTAGGAACTACTATGCTGAGTTTTTCTAAGAATCCATCCAGTCTCCTGTTGAATTAATGTGGATTTTGCAGTGATGTTGCAATTGCACATGCACATCCATCTTTTCAGTCTCATTCATCCAGAATTTTGAAGCATGCTGTGGAACCAAGAGCCAGAGGCAGCACTGGCACATGCACTGTGCTTGGAACAAGGTAGGCACTGGAAATGCTATTGAGTGGAAGAGAAAGGATTAGTGCTTGTGAAGTGCTGGGGCTGTGCCCATCTATAGTAAATCATCCTCCATGCTGCCAAGGTCTTTCAGCTCCCACGAACCAGTCATCCAAATGCTGTAGCTCCTGTGTTTCCTTTTGTGGTGTCAGTACTGAGGAGCAGTTTTGCTCTGTTAGGGTTATGGAGACTGTTCTGTTTCTGAGACAATTTCAGCTCTCTTTGGCCTTTCTTGTAGGGAAACAGCTTTGTCAAATGCTGAATGTTACTCTGCAAACAATCAGCCCACGAGCAGGAAGTGCCTCTTACCTTCCTGAAGTGACCCAGAGGATCAGTGTGGTAATAAAGGACTGCAGGCAGATTAAACAGTGCAGGTTTTCACAGGTTTCTATCTGTTCACTTGCACTAATAATGTAGCAAGGACAAATGTGTCAGGAGACAGCAGATGAGATTTTTTAAGACAGCCAGGTGCACCTCACTGGATGTAATGGCAGCAAATATACAGCAATAAAAACAGAGATGGGAGCTTGGCCCCATGGACGTGGGTTGGCTTGCTACTGCCAGCTGCTCTGTGCCTGTGGGGCTTCCCAGACCTGGAGAGATGGATCTCAGAGAGGCAATGCATGCAGAGCAGCATGCCTGAAGTGTGCTGCTTCTGTGGCAGACAGGGTTTAAGATGATGATGGTATTTAGCTTCCCTGTCCTACTTTACTCTTTAAGCTTCTCTTGGTGATGATCAAGTAGGAGCTGGCTGCAGACAGAGGGCCAGAGCCAAAGATAGACTGTGTGCTGGGAAAGGCTGCAGGGGGTGAATTAACCCTCACATTTTCAGAGGGAATGGGAGCTTTGGAAATCCATGCTTATGGAAATCCTGCCAGGAGAGTCTGCACTGTCCTGCTCCAAATCTCCCCTCACAGCACACAGAGTCATGGTCTGTTCTCAGTGGAAGTGGTCAGACTCCTCTTGAGGCAATTCAGGCTTCTGCTGCTGAGTTTCTAGAGCTCTTTGCTTCCCTCCAATCTCCTCCAGCTCACAGAGGCTGGGGGCATGCCATCTGTATGAGGGGGAATCAAGGGATTCAGTTACGAGCATGCAACAGCTGCCTGCTCCTCACTTGATGTCTTGTTCATATTCAGTTCCTGTGGATGTCACCTTTTTAAAAAGCATATATTAAATGTGATGTATTTCTTTCCTTCTCTCAGTTCCTAGAGAAAATTATGGTTCTAAGTCCAAGATCAAGAAATGTAAACGAGTGCATTTGTCTTTACAAACATGGGAGGATCAGCAGTTCTGCAGGTTTTCTCAAAGCATTGTGTTCTTGGCTTTAGTGAAGAGGAATTCTGTTGGGGAAAAATGTGCTGTAGCCCACTGCAGTTTTCCGGGCATTGCTGACATGTGTGACTCCAGCCCTGATCTCTCAGCCCCTTCCATACAGGGAGAGCTGCCTCTCACTAGCAAGCAGCTTGGTGCAGGATGTGTTCTCCTCCTTCACTGTCCTCACATTTCCCTCAGTCGATGTGTTCAGAAGCAGCGATAAGGATCTCAACAAACTCCTTCTTTGAGAACATCACAAAGTGGGATTTTACTCTAATTGGGACTTCATATACATGGCATCCAGTGGGTCCTTGTGATTGTGCTTCTGGAGCAAGTATGCTCCTGTAGCAAAGAAAAGGAAGTTCTGATTGCTAACATTATGAGGTGATTTTGTGCAATCAGATTACTTTCTTCTTCCCTGCCTCATTGGGTCAAAGAGGAGGGAAAACAGACAGCACTGTAAGTGTTTCAGGAGCCAAGGGGTGTGACTGCAGTGTTCAGAGGAAACTCATCTGAGAAGGAAGAACACCAACACAGCAGCTCTTCTGATCTTACTGTATTTCTGTGCAGATCTCTGTAGTTCCTATCATCCAGGTAAAGGTCTGCAAAGTCTTTGTTTGCTGACGTGGCAGCTGCTGAACAGGCTCATGCAGCTGAAGAAAGGGGAGCAGCCAAATGTTTTGGGGACCACTGAAAAGGGGCTTCAGTTTGGAATTCATGGAAATGAATTTGCCACTGCAATGCCAAACCTTGTGGAGATGGAGGAAGGGCTGTAGGGCTGGAATAGTGGGGTTGAGGCAGGTGACTCACTTCCAAGCAGATTTCCTTTTCATGGATAGTGTAAGAAATACAAGTGTGCTCATCCTGGGCAGCAGCCATAGTGTGCTTCATTCATCACCATACTTTGGCAACACCTGGAAAATGCTGCTGAGGTCAGGGCCTGCTGCTAGGGCTACATTCATGCATAGGAGGGAAATCCCCAGAGGGTGCATGGGTCATAAGGGTCAAGTAAAAGACTTGTCCTAATTTTCTTTGCAAGGTGGGGAGCTAGAGAGAAAGGAGCTCACAGTTGAAATCTGCATTAAGAGTAGGAGAGTGAAGGCAGATCTCCAAAGTTTCAGCTGTAATTCTGCCTTCCACTCGTGGGGGTTGTTCTAACCTCTCAGGTTAAGTTTCTTGTCAGGAATGGGGTTAACACCGCTGAGTGAGAAGATGTAAATCATTCTGGTCCTGTGGATCCATTGTAGGCAGCTGCCCAGGTAGTGCAATGGTAAGCATCACACACACACACACACACACACAGGAAGAGTGGCAGGAGGCTTAAAATCGTGGATGCACGTTCACTTCTGTTCCTTGATAGCTCAGTGACTGTGTACTGTGATTAGATTTGAATCCAAAGGTGCAATGAATTACAGTCTGTTCATTACGAGCATTTTACCTAATTATTACTTTGTACAGCCTGTCCCAGCTGAATTCACATTATCTGTAAGCAAACATAAGAGGCTTTCACCTACCTGAAAGCTGCGTGAGCTTCTGGCAGGGTAGTGCAGCAGCACTAATGCCACAGCAAGCTGAGCCCAGCTAAACAGAGCCCATACATTTCAAGTGCCAAACACCCCTGTGGCTGCCAGCTCTGCTTGTTGCAGGCAGTCTGTGCTGCTGTTCCCTGCTTCCCTTCCAGAACATGGGATATGTACTGTGGCCGTCTGTCACTTCATGCTCCTGCACACACAGGTATGGGGTTTGGTATCTGAAAGCTCAAACAAAGCTCTTACCTTTGTCACAGCTCTTCCAGAGACGTGGGAAATCTGCCATCCCTCCTGTTCAGGCAGCAGTGTGTGGTTCTCCTTGTGTGATGTCCTGGTTCTCTTTATATTCAGGATCTCTCTCACTTTATCAGTTCATTGCACAAGCTCCCTGCTACTTTCTCCTTGAGGTAAGGATTCCCTATCCAGCACTTCATGCTCTGAGCCTTCTATAAAGCAGTTAAACTCCTGGACCAGCCTGAACGCTGAGTGAAGAAGCTATTCAGTTGTCCTCTAATGATGTCTGCTGTAACTATCTCTGAACTATGGGTTAGTGTTTATCAGATCAAATATCTCTGAAGCTTGAAGAGAGCTCCTCTGCACAGGAATTGTCATATATTCCATCATCTCCACTGCCTGTGTTGTCAGCAGCCAGATCGACAGAGGGCACCACTTCTTATTTAAAGGCATAGGATTCTGTAAGTTATGTCTTGACACAGCAGAGGTGTCTTTGGTGACTTCTGGATGAGGTAGCCAGCTGTTTGCTGCAGCTAACCCAAATCCTGTGAAGAGGGCAAAGTGATATGTCTCCTTCTGTACTTTGGAAACTGCAAAGGAGGTTGGACAGGATATATTTTAAAGTTGTTTTGTTCCTATACTAGGATAAAGAAAAGTCTAGATTTGAAAAATCTGTATCTGTCTGACAGAGAAAACTGGTGATGGGGATGATAGATAGATGAGGGAATGCAGTGTAGTGACAGCAGTGTTGTTACATAGGCATCCAGTTAGTGCTGAGTAACTGCCATGGCTGCAGGAAGCAGGGCTGGGCCAGCCCCCATGCAGAATTCCCCTGTTACAGCTCTGCTGTGCCCCTTCCAGCCTCCCTTCCTGGCAAGGGGGACTGTGCTGGCATCCTCCCCATTTCATATGGCCTTTACATATCCCAAAGTACTGAAATAAGGCTCGAGTGTGTTAGCCCTTTTCAGGAACTCTCTGCAACCAACTACTTCTTCAGATTTGTACATCATATTTTCAGCAAGAAACGTGGGGTTTGCCTTGGCTCAGCCTAGGATTCCTGTGGGATGTCAGAAAAGATCTGAGCATAAGAGGGCTTACCAGGGACAAAAGCCAGGCTTTTGTTCTCTGTACACTAAAGCAGAGGATTATGCGGTTTCACAGAATCATTTGGGTTGGCAGGGACCTCTCAAGAGCCTTTAGTCTGACCTCTCAAAGACATCAGCTCGAGCAGCTTGTCCAGGGGCATGTCCAGACAGGTTGTTTGGGTTTGAAGACAAGTAAATGTCCTTCCTTCTGTCCCTCTGACTGATTGATTGAAGTGAGAAATCACAGCTGTATTTCAGATTGGGTTTCATTTGGCTTCACTTTCTAACCTCCAACTCTTAGATCTTTCTGCTAGCAATTTGACATCTTGCACAGCCTAGGGTGTTCTTCTGATGAGGAATGTCTGTGTATGATAATCTTATAGTCTCTCAGCCAAACTTCCAGTAAGCCAAATAGATGGAGCTATGTGATCAGGGAAGTTCCACGCTTGAAGGTATAAACAGTGGTCAAAAAATTGCTATGGAATTCCTTGTGCATATTGAAATGTAAGTTGTGAATCTCTTCAGCCTGCTGTGCACTTTGGCTTATGGAGCTGTCCCAGCTGTACAAGGTAGCTCTAGCAATACAATGCTGTCAGCCTTATCCTCTTCACTGTCTCCTGAGTTAAAAGGGGAGTGGCCTCACGTGCATTGGGACCTCATTGTCTCGCTTCTATTTGGTTGGTCCTCTGAAAGGAAAACCTGACCTTCATCTTTCATTCTCCAGACATTATAGTGATTCTCTTTGCTGTGCAGGAAGAGGTGGTGCCCGGATCATGGGAGCAATGCAGGGTGGAGACACAGAGGAAGATGTAAGTAACCACCGCATGTGCCTGTAGAGCTCCTCTGACAGTGTTTTAGAACACATGCCCTCTCCTCAGCTACAGAAACTGATCCTTACCTGCTCACTCTCTGTGCCATGGGCTTGCTTTTCCCCTCCTTCCCTCCAGCTGACTGCTCTCTCCTTCTCTGCACACACACACGCTTTCTCACTGTTCTTTTGTTCTTCAGATCTCTGCACATTGCCCTGTGCTTTAACCTCAGCCTGCAGTGTGTAAGTAGTGGCACACAGGCTATAGGGATGCTGCTTTGCTGAGCAGATTAATAGCAGGGGATCAGTGCAATGTATCAGGAGTTGGATGTGTTGATGTGAATGCCCTGATTTGCTCTGAAATCATGCTCCTTGGAGCCCTCTCACCGAGCTGTGCTAACACAGCATCTCAAGTACCAGTCCTGCAGCTGATGGGATGGGGATAAGAGCTGAAGTGTGAGCTGGAGTCCTTGGTATCACTGTCTTGCAGATACAACCGTCTCAAAACTTGTGGCTTTGTATCTGAGTAAAGCTGACCTGATGAGCAGATGGCAGCTTGTCAGGAAGACCCAGGTTTGTAGAGCAGGCACTGTTCTTACTGCCATGCTCAGCCTCTGGTGTATAGTGGACCTTTCTATGCCTCTGGGTGCTCTTAAGTGGCTACACCTGTACTAGGAGATAAAACAGAGCCTTTGGTGCCAGAGCCAGCTGCTCTAATATGGCTTGCAGCCATACAACAAGCCCTGCATGTGAGCTGCCAGGCAGGACCAGTGGGGATGTCCTGATCCCAGGTGATGTTTGGGAAAATGCCAGCTGGCACAGCCCAATCTGTGTTAGGAACTGGTACAAACACTTAAAAACCGTGATGAGTGTGAGCTCATGTTTGAGCCAGTGCTGTTAATTTACTCATATGGAGCCCTTCTGTCTGACATCCAGCAGACACCCTGGGCAACACTGCCTGCCAGCAAGGAGAGCATGCTCAGAGTTCAGCCACCCTGAGCTGCTGGGCCACGCTGGTCCCTCTCAGCACTGCCTCTCATTCTGTCCAGCCTCACCTTCTCACCTTTTCTCAGGAAATGAGCTTACAGACCATGCTCTGCTGCTTGCTTCTGCCAGGCTGTGTCAAGCTGAGGCTGTTTGCTGCCTTCCAGGGAGTGACTTATGCCTTTGGCATTTGTACCCATTTCTGAGTAGGATCAGTGCTGCAGGTGAAGACAATCTACCCTCACTCACAGTGCTGCCTGACTGTCCTTGGCCATGTCCTTGCCAGCTTTGCACTTCACTTTTTTACTACACACTGTCCATACCCCTTTCCCATGTCTCCTTCAATGCAGCCCCACACATCAGGTGTGTTTCAAACAGGATTACTGCACCATGAGCAGCTCTCTGCCTACCTGCCTGTGCTTGATAGTTCAGCCTCAGTTTCCCCATTCTCATTAAATTTTTTTGCTGCCTTCCCTCCTGCTCCCATTCTGGTTACTTTTTTTTCGTCTTTTATGTTCTTTTTTTGTTTTTTTTTCCATTTTTTTCTTGCTCTGCCTCTCCTGTTCTTCCCACTCTGGTTGTCCAAGGGGAGAGCTACTCCAGCCCAACCAGGCAAGCATGGGATCATCACCGAGGCACAGGTGGGTTCCTCTCCTGCAGTTTTTCTTGTACTGAGCATGGATTCTTCGGTCTCACAGTAGGTATTGCTCTGAAGTTCTGTGAGGTTTTTGGTATCAGATTCAGCAGAAGTCAGGAAGTTTGTTCTCAGCAGCCCTGTGAAGTGAGAAAGGATGTTTGCCATGAATTGAGTGAGGCAGCCAGTGTCTAGCAAAGTGGGAGCTGCTGGTGGGAGCCATGGGGGCATTCTGCTTCCTCAGGTGCTGAGCTGTGGCCTTTCCTTAGTTTGGAAGAGCCTGCAGCTGCTCCCTGGGGCAAGGCCAAAGCTACAACTGCATCTGTGCAGACACATGGCCTTCCCATAGCCCTCAGGTGCGTGACTGCACCAAGCACATGGGAGGGAGCAGCTGAATGTTGGCCAGGGGCACCAGCCTTTGCTTCTGAGCTGCCAAAATGCCTCACATCAGAGGGCTGAAGAGGTGGTGAACGCTGTGTGCTTTCCTGCAGGGGGAGTCGGGGGATAGTGAGATTGACCTGGATGATGATGAAGATGAGGAGGAGGATGTGGAAGATGACAGCATGGAAATCTCCCCAAGCAAATCCAGCCACCGAGCAAAGAAGCCAGAGCCTCTGGAGGAAAGTGATAATGACTTCTGACCCTTCAGCAGCACGACCAGGAGGCACCTTGAAATGCAGACTTTGGAGAGCACACAGGCCAGGATCTAATAACACCCTACCATCTGAAAAGCGCTCGTCAGCATGAGTTCAGGAGTTGGTAAATAATGTTCATTAAACTTGAAAATTAAACTTGGATTGCCAGTCCTGTGACTGCAAAGTATGAGCAGTTTATCCGTAATGAGAATCACAGTAATGTGGAGTGCTGTTATTTCCATAATTGCATTAGAACTGGCCCTCGTGCACTGCAGTGCCAGAAGTCTCACTCCAGTGAGCATCATGTGCTTGATTTCCCTGCACTTTATTATGACCAGATTTTTTTTCCTTAATAAAGCTGGATGAAAAGCTGCTCTGGGAACACATTTAAATTGATTTTAAAAGTGGCTTAAATCTATTTATCCTAAACGTACCCTTTCCTTAATCAAGGGCTCACCTCTGCAAAGGGCAGAACCAGTTGGCCTAAAGAAGTAAAACTACAACTGGGAAGCCAGCAAAAGGATCCCCAAACACAACCTCAGTGCAGCATCTCTCAGTGTTTCAGCAGTGTCCTTGGGAGCTGTTCTCAGGCTGAAGCGAGCCGTGCTTGAGTGTCCTCAGAGCAACTGTGTGAGACTGCGCCGTAATTAAATCCATAGGAAATTAGCCCTTTAATTACACTTTTGGAGCAGACAGCTTTAGGCACTCAAATGGCCCCAAAGTTGGGTTGCTATTGCTTTCTTTTGTTCCTCAGCCTTTCTTTGTGTACTGTGGGGACCCAAATACAAAAATCCAGAGAACTTGACTGATATGTAATGCTGTTCCTCCTTGTATTGGGCACAGGTGTATTTTCTGTAAGTTTTCACCATTTTTAACCTGACTTTCAGTAGGGACAAGATTGCCCCTTTGTCCACCCCTCACCAAAGAGCTTTTAGGATACCTGTCCTGTTTCAGTGAACAGTGATTAAGATCTCCAGATGTTAAATCCCAACACACTGGGGAAAAATAAATAAGGGATTGTTGGGAGAATTTTTACAAGAGATTCTCTGTTCCTATTGAGGAACAAGAGATGTGGGCAGGAGGCAAACAATGACAAGCAGTGTGGTAGGAGCTGAGGTTGGTGTAGTGTGGTGGTGGCACTGGGATGTTAGCAGAGGCACACACACACACAGGCATTGGTGCTCTGTTGCTGGCAGAAGTGCTGAGCTCACTGAGGAGGTCAGTGGGTTCTACTTGTGCCATCAGTGAAAGCATTCAGGTGAAAACAAAAGCTGGGGTTTGTCTGGTGTATTGCCTCTTGTCTTTTAGCTCTTCTTTAGCATCACTATTTGTCTTTGCAGGAGCAGAAATCAGTGCTTGATTAGATGAGTTTGTTCCAGTGTGTGTTCATCAGAGCAGACGAGCCCAGGCTGTTCTCCTGTCCTTCTTTTTTTTTTCACACCAGCAAAGGACTTTGCTTTCCCTCTACCTGAAGAATGTAGCCCAGCCCCTCTTTTATCGAGCTGAAGGACCTGAAAAACCAGGAACGCTTCCATCTCTCTGTGTCTCTGACACCCCAAGTAGTTCGTCACAGCAGAGCTCAGAACTGGAAGTGTCCTGTCAGGACGTGCTGGGCCTTTACAGGTAAATAGTCCATAACTTCTGTGTAGTGACAGTATGTGTGTGAGTGCTGTGGTGTGCTGGAATGCACACAGCAATAAAGGCTCGAGCTGAGCTGACAGTTCAGACCCTTCTTTGCACCCATAGTTGTAAAGTTAGTTGGCATTCAGTACTTCACCTCAAGGAAAGCAGAAAGTCATTAGTGCAGAGCCATTAGGGTGCTCCTCCAACAGCCAGCAAGGCGCACATGCTGACTGCATTCCCTTCTCCCAGGGGCAGAAATGTCCTGGTTTTTAGCACCTGATCTGAAAATACCTTCCCATGTTATGTAGGGAATCTGTTCTGATCCTCCCTGTATGCTGAGAGGTGCTTTGGACCCGTGAGACAGATTGCCTACAAGGCTGGGCACAGTGCCGGAGTTTGAAGTGCAGTTTCAGAGCGTGTTTTCTGTGCTGTTTTCCTATACCACAGGCTGAAATGGAAAGCTGACGTACTGCGTTGTGTGCACAGAGCCAGGGCGTCTTCAGGCAGCACTGCCACCTAGCCTTCAGCACAGCTCCTGCTGTCAGGTATGAGCTGCAGGGCTAGAGCAGCCTGCCCCCAGCACCGCTGCAGTGGAGCCCTTGGAGCAGTAACACAGTTGAGCTCAGGAGTGTTTGTGTGTTGCTAGGTATGTGTATGTGCTGGAGCTCTGGGGTACAGGAGTTGGCTTGGGATTGATGATTGCTATCTCCTGTTGGCATTTGGGGCAACATTTCAGGTTCGGTTTAGGCACGGGCTGTGGGTAGAGCTGGCCCCAAGCCTGTTTGCTCTTAAGTACTGGTGTCAGAGGGAGGATTTCAGCATCATTAGTTCCTACTGGAGAACATGAGCCACTCCCTGACATGTAAAATTTACACTGGAACAGGGTGTGGGGTCCCCAGTCCAGGCAGAGGGACACAGGCCTGGCAGTGCATCCCAGTGTTGTATGTAATTGCCCACAGCCAACAGAGGAAGACAGCACAAGGTGTTTTCTCAGCTAGGAACTCATTTATTTCTGAGTACGTACATATATGGCACAGCTCACCGCAGCATTCCCCCAGGATCAACCCACAGAGGTGCTCAGAGCAGCTGCTCACTGCCCTGACTCCTGCAGGAGCGTGTCCAAGTGCAGCTCTGGGAGGCAAAGCGAGAAGGGCTGCAGGGTCTGGGGGGTTGCAGACTGGCTGCTGCTCCAGCTGCAAACCCAGCACCTTCTAGAGAGCCACCACATCTGCCATCACACGTAGAGCCATCACCTGGCACTCTGCTTTCAGCAGCCACTAGCCCAGAAGGTGACCCAATGGCAGCAGCAGGGAACCCAGATGTCCTCAGCTCAAGGAGCAAAACTTCATCCTGGGGCACTCCTACACCAGGGTGCATGTACTGGAGATGGCCCTACCTCATGCAGTGCTGTTCCTCCTGCTCCTCCTTCCTTTGTCCCAAGGGCTCTTCTTTCCCAAGGCCTTTCTCAGTGACTGTACTCCTATGCCTTGGGATCCCTGTCTTCTCCTAGAGGGTGTGATGGAGAGCAGCAGTACCAAACATTTGGGTACTGTGTTTGCTCAGACAAAGTTAACTTGTTGTTGTGGGCATGGCAAACAACACAGCTGCACGGGGAGCAGCCCCTGCTCTGCAGTGTCCAGGTCCAAAGTACCACTGATCTGAGCACAAGAGAACAGCATCCTTCTCATCTCTGCAGGATTTCAGTGTCATGTTGCAGGACTGGGCTGTGTGCTGAGAAGGGGCCGCTCCTGGCATCCCTAGCAGACCTAGACAGAGAAGGGCTGGCACTGGGAACAGTGTGGTAGGGTAAGGCTGGGCATTTGCCTACAGCATCTTGAGGTGGATTGAGAGCAAAGCTCCAGTGCATCAGGTTGTGTCTGCTGCAGGACAGGCTGTGGACATAGCACTGCGGCAGGGGAGGGCTGCTGGCCCCACAATGGGGTTGAGTCTCCCATGTGCATGAGAAGGACCTGATGTGTGGGATCTGTCCCCTCCTCCCTCCCATTTCCTTTTCATCCATTTACACAGCCTTGAAGCTCCCCCCAGCACCTGAGTGAAGGGGCACACCATGCATTCCCCAGCTTCTAACTGTAGTGCGCCGCTGATTCAGAGCCCTGGGACACAGCAGCAGCTGTGAGCCCCTGCAGGGCCATGCTGAGAGCTGCAGGGCTCTCTCTGCCCCAGCTCCCCCTTGACAGGCAGGCAGTGAGCCGAAGGGATGCCCTCTGCAACCTCTTGCACTGTTGCATGCTCTTACACCACCACCACACAGTCAGGTGAGTTGGTCCGGATGGCATCAGAGATCATCTTGGCTCCTGACTGGCCAATGCGGTTCCCCTGGAGGCTGGGAGCAGGGAGGAAGAGTGGCTCAGGATCCCCAGTGGGTATGAGGGAAGCTCCCCAGCTCTGCACCAGCCTCACTGTCCAGCTGAGTGCCCACCACCACTTACTTGACGTAGGAGAGGCCGTGGTTGCCCCTCAGTGCGGTGGCAATGCAGATAGCCCCATCCATGCCCAGGGAATTCTCCTGCAGGCTGCAGTGGGTGGTGGGGTCAGGGAGGGCTGGAAGTCTCCTGCTTCTCCCCAGGGAGTGGGATACTTACTTGAGCCGGCGGAGGCTGCGGTTCACCTTCAATGCATTGGCCATTGCCTTGGCCCCTGCCACTCCAATGGAGTTTCCCCTTAAGCTGCAAAGCAAGATGTGGGCCATCAGGAGGGCCCATATCCTTCATGAAGCAGCCCCAGGCCAGCAGCAGGACACAATGTGAGGGGTCTCGGACAGCCCAGGGAGCAGTGTCACAGTGATGGGTGCTCGCTGGTCCCACTGAGCACTTACTCCAGGTCCTGCAAGCTGTTGTTGACCATCAAGGCCTCTGCTAGGGCTTGGGCACCGGCTGTGCCAATGGAAGCCACCTGGAGACTGCAAGAGAACAGAGTCCTTCAGTGCATGTCCCGAGGTGGCCGTGGCGTGCTAATTAGACATGCTAATCAGACTAGCTGCAGTGGCAGGGCCCTGCCACAGCCTGCATGCTCACTGGAGATCTGCCAGCGTGGTGTTGACCTTCAGTGCAGCAGCCAGGGCGGCCATTCCCTCATCCCCGATGGCGTTCTCCTGCAAGCTGAGACAAGCAAATTCTGCGTCTGCCCTAAGTGCTTGGGGGCAGGGAAATGGGCAGCAAAGTGCATCAAGCAGAGGGTATGGTGTGTCAGAACACTTAGGGGGCCACAAGCATCCAGACTGGGGATGGGGGACAGGATGAAGTGCATGGAAGAGGCAACGGGAAAAGCCTGGTGCCCATAGGAGGACAGTACCCTGGGTGCTGGACCTGCCCCCCATGTTCCTGCTTACTCGAGGCTGGCTAGGCTGCTATTGGACTGCAGTGCTTGTGCCAGGGCCACAGCAGCTTGTGTCTGGATGAAGTTCCACTGCAGGCTGCAAAAGAAGACCAGGACATGAAGTGCGGGGCTGTGGCGATGCCCCAATCCCTCCAGGCTCAGCACCCATTCACCCGCAGTGAAACCCCATGGGTGCACCCAGGACAGCACAGTCTGTGCGAGAGCAGATCAGGGACACGCCGGGTCTGATGGAAACTCACTGGAGGGACGTGAGCGCCCGGTTCTCCTTCATGGCCAGGGCGATGGCCTTGCCACCCTCGTCGTGCAGCAGGTTGGCTGCTAAGCTGGAGGCAGAGGACAGAGGACATCATCACATGCGGTTTGGAACGGCCCTAAGTGGCCCCACACAGGGGGCTGGGTGCCCCCCTGGGCCCGTGGGACTTACTCCAGCTTCCTGAGGGTGCTGTTGGTGCACAGGGCACTGGCGATGGCGGGGCCGCCCTCCTTGCTGATGGAGTTCTCCCGCAAGCTGGGGGGGAACAGCCAGGGCTGGGGAGGAGCAGTGGGGGACCGGCTGCTCCCCACCGCCCCTTGGTCTCACTGCAGGGCTGCAGCCACACACCATGGTGCAACAGCATCTCCAGCACCACCTGCATCTCCATTCCCTGCACTGCTCTCTGCAGTGAAACAAAGTGTGACTTTCCTCATCCCTTCCTAGAAGAAGAGCCTGAAGGCTGACCTTGTGTGTGGGGCTGTGCACAAAAACTCTGTCCCAGAGCTCTGACTACCCCTGTTGAAAACTGAGATGCCAAATCATGGCATGGCTGACAGTGGAGGCAGCTCAAGGTCCTTCTGCCTCAGCTCTGCCCCAGCAGGGCCCAGCCCCATAGACAAGAGGCTTTGGGATAACTCTGAGGAGGAGAGCTTGCAGCCTCTGGGTTGCTCCTGGTGTGTTCCCCTGTGCCTTCAGGGTGACCGTCAGCAAACCAAAGCTGCCACAGGTGCCCTGCTCCCTGGAGCTGCTAGTTTTCACTGCACATCCCACAGATGTAGGATTATCAGGGTTCCTCCCAGCCTGCCCTCTGCGATTCACTGTGACGTGGCTGCACCAATACTGTCTCACGGGGAGAAAGTGGATAGCACAGAGAAGAGCTTTCAGCCATCAGCGGGACCAAAGCTGCTTTCAGCATCTGAGAGCACTTGTGGAAGCAGCCAGGCACAGCCCTGTGTGCCGAGGAGCTCCAGCATCCCATGTCATGATTGCTGTGAGAGCCACGCACCACGGGAGCTGCTATCAGATGGGGTGCCCAGTGGGGCCATCACTTACTTGAGGTCGATGAGTCCCCTGTTGGAGCAGAGAGCTGCTGTCAGCGCGCTCACCCCGCTGTTACTGATGGAATTGCTCTGCAGACTGACACAGAAGGTAGCATTAGGAGGGGACAGCTGTGCCATCATTGTGGGGTTGTGTTTGGGGTGAGAGGGCCTGGGGAACTGGCAGCTCCCACACCGGGGAGCCAAGGCTAAAGCAACAAACGTGGAAGGAGCAGTGGGCACCCGCTGAAGGGCTGCAGGGCAGTGGAGCTGGAATGCCTGGTGGGGGCACTCACTCGAGGCTTTGCAGACTGTGATTGACCTTCAGGGCTTCAGCCAAAGCAACCGAGCCGTTGTCTCCTACTGAGTTGCTGGAGAGCCTGAGATGTAAGGACAAGCAAGTGTTACCAACAACTGTGTTGCAAGCAGAGCTCCTGCCAGCAGCATGGGGTCCACATCCCTGCCCTGCCCGGGACCTTTGCGGGCCCCCCCTTGCTGGAGCTGGGCTTGGTCTCTCTGCTCCCTCCCAGGTATGTGGAGCATCTCTGCACCTACAGCTGCGTCGCTGCCTTCCCTACCTCCACCCACGATGGCCGCCCCAGAGCACAGCACAGAGCCCTGCCAAGGGTTTGTGCCCATGGATCCCAGCTGAGCACAGTGCTGGCATAGCCATCCCTTGGCCCCACACTACCCTGCAGCTCTTACATGAGTTCCTTGAGGCTGCAGTTCTGTGCCAGTGCCTCCGCTAACTTCCTTGCACCGTGGGCACCGATGGAGTTTTTCTGCAAGCTGAGAGGGAGAGGAATTCACCCAGGAGCCCTGGACACAGCTCCATCAGTGGCAACTGTCCCCTCCCACCCCAGTGCACTGCTCTCAGCTCTAGCAGTGCTCTTCCCCCCGCCATGCACCCTGAGGACATTTCAAGTCGGGAAATAGGTGCCTGAAGGACTGGTCCACAGGGCTGTGACAATCTTTATGCTATCAGGGTTGGCATGGGGACAGTAAACTGGGGGGAAGCACAGAGAGACATGGCCAAGCCAGAGCCAGCGTGGGGTCTGCTGGTGGCCCTGGGAGCAGGGGGTCACTCACTGTAGGGTTATCAGCCTGCGGTTGGTCAGCAGGGCCTCAGCCAGGGCTGTGGCACCCTCCTCCTTGATCACATTGTGCTGCAGGCTGCAAGGAGAGGAGCAAACTGCAAGTGAGCACCGGGTGGGTGGCACCTCTGTCACCCAGCACCCATCCAGACACACACACCCGCCCAGGACTGGAGCAGTGCTGGGTGAGCAAGATCCCACCGCTGCAGCACTGAAGGGTTCCCAGTCCTGCTGTGCACAGCAGGGTCTGCTTCCCTGTTGTGCTGCCCTGCATCCCAGCAGCGATTTAGGGCCCCTCTGAGGGCTTGAAGTTATGCCCAGGGTCCCACAGGGCAGGAACACCAAGATGAGAGTTGTGGGCAGCTTGCCCCATGCCTCTGCTCCTGCGGGTGCTGCAGACTTACTTCAGGGAGAGCAGGACTTGGTTTTTTTTCAGGGAATCAGCCAGTGCTTTCGCTCCTGATGGGCCGATGGAGTTGCTTCGCAGGCTGAGGCAAGGCAGGGGGGAGAGGAGCAGAAAGGATGAGGTTATGATGGGGGTAGAAAAGTGAGAGCAGCAGCTGCCTGCCTGTGCTGAGATAGCCCAGCAGGATGCTCCCAGTTTAAGCTCCTCACTGCACCACCTCAGAACCAGTGTGCTCCTTCAGCCACAGGGCTGACTCCCCCTCACCCCTAGGCTGGTAGTGTCCAGGTGGGACACCATCAGTCTGATATTTATTAACAAGCCCCCATGAAGGGATTGCAGAAGTCAGGCAGCCCTGCAGTGGGTTCTGCTGCCCTGGGACATGGCTGGGTGTCATGTCCCAGCTTGGCCAGGTGGGATTTGGCTCCGTGGGAGCTACATGGCTCAGAAGGGGTAGCACTTACTCCAGCGCCGTCAAGCTCCTGTTCACCATCAGTGACCTGGCCAGTGCTTTGGCACCTTTATTGCTGATCTGATTTTCTGCCAAGCTGTCCAGAAAAAGAAAACAGGAGTCTGTCATGGGGAGAAAGAGGCTCTCGCAACCCCAGTGTGTCTGCAAGCAGAGGGCAGTGTAGGTTTGTGGTGCTGCCACATTTGTGGACGCTTCCAGGTGTGCTCTCCTGGGGTGGGATTGCAGGGACAAGAAGGGTCTCTAAACTTCACGTTAATTCATGTAGTGAACAAGGGAGCTGCCTGGATCACGGCATAGCAGGCTCTATGCATGGCCACGGACACAGGAGGGGAGATGGGAAAGTAGGGACCCGTCTGCCAGGAGTCACGTGTCTCCAGACATCAGTTGGTCTAACCTGAGCCCTGGGTGTCCAGCAGACAGCTGCAGCCCCGGGAGGCCATGTACTGGGACAGGCAATCTGTTCTTGCTACCCAAATTTCAGGTTTAAGAACAGCAAGGAGGCAGGAGGCTGCCTAAAAATAGCCAGGGTGAGCAGCACGGTCAGGGCTTGGGATGAGTCAGCCTGCACAAGGGTTGCTGGGCTGCTGTCCGGGCTGAGAGACAGTGCTGTCCTTGTCACCCAGCAGTTGGTGGGAGCCAGCAGGACAGCTCCTCACCCTGCTTCTGCCCTGGAAGAGTGCATTCCCCCTGGGCCAGGTCCTACCTGAGCCTCTGGATCTGGCAGTCCTTCACACTCAGCACGCTGCCCAGCAGCTCCATCACATTGTCCTTAAACTGGTTATTGTCCAACCTGTAGGAAATGGAAAAAGCAAAAGGAGAGAGAACAGAAAGTGAGAAAAGGACTACCCACGACTGCCTGGGGACACAGCTGTCCCGCCACATCTGCCCTTAAATAGAAAAACTGAGGTGCAGAAGCAGAGGTGACTTCCCCAAGACTGCAGAGCTGTCCCAGTGCCATCCCCAGGACAGCTTTCTGCTGCCAGGCAGCGTTGGTGGGCCCACATCTCCCGCAGGCACTGCGGAGTTGGAGCCACGCATGGGAGCAGCCTGGTGTCCCTGCTTGCTTCTCCAAGCACTGTTCCCCTGAGACTTACCTGAGGCTGTGGCAGAAGAGGAGCTGGGGGAGCAGGCTCTTGCAGATGTTGTAAGTGAGGCAGTTGGAGAGGTTGGTCTCCTCCAAGCACACATCAGAGACCTGCAGGAGGTACGCCAGGGCAGAGCAGTTCACTGGCGTGAGCATCCCGGCCAGGCTCTCATTCTTCATCGCTTCCTCCACAGCCTTAGTGATCTCTGGGTGCTGAATCTCATGCAGGCAGTGCACGGTGTTCACTGTCTGCGAGGAGATAACGTAGTTCGTGTTCAGGCAGCCCTGCAGGAAGCTGATGGCTTGGCTCCTGAAGCTGTTGTGCTCATCCTTCACCAGGAGCCAGCCACAAAGCAGCTGGTTCACCTGCGGGGAGAGCAGCCCGGAGAGGAACCGCACAAAGATATCGAGCTGCCCGTCCTCGGCCTGCAGCGACCTCTGAACAGCACTCTTGAAGTGGTTGAGGAAGCCCAGCTTGGGCCAGGACATCCCGCTCTCCGTGAAGAGATCGAATATTGCCCGCTTGGCAGCGGTGTAATAATAAATAGCTGCTAAAAACTCCTGTATGGTTAAGTGGGAGAAATAATAGGCCGTGGAGGACTGCATGTCCTCTTTGAGTAAGAGCCTGCTGCACAGGCTGCTCTGCAGCAAGGAGAGGTCTATGCCGTACGTCTTCATGTCCTGCTCATAGAACACATGCTTCCGTTTGAGCAGCCCATAGAAGGCCAGCCTGCCCAAGCTGCCCATCACTTTCTTGCTGTTGTTCATGGCTTGCTCAATCCTGAGGGTTTCTCTCTGCCTTTCTGTCCAGTCACCGCTCAGTGCCATTTTAAAATAATAGGAATAGATTTCTGACAAGGTCTTAGGAACAACTGTCATTTCTTGGGTTTGACCGGTGCTGTTTTTCAGGTAATAACCAATTGAAGAGCCGTAAATCCTGCAAAATCCGGGAACTGCGCACATGATGTGAAAAGATCTGTTAGCCTTGATGTGATGCAGAACCTGACTGGATAAATCTCTGTTGTCAGAGAACATCTGGTCCAAAAAGTCTTTCATCTCCGCAGCTCTGAAGCCGCGTATTTCCGTCATCCTGTCCACCAGGCCGCCGGGGATCTGGCTGGCTGCTGCTGGCCGTGAGGTGACCCAGACAGAAGCCTCCTGTAGCAGGTTGCCTCGTATGATGTTGGTGATCAGGTTGTCCACTTGAATCTCCTTTTTGGGATCGGTGCACGCAACCGTGTTGGAAAAATCCAAAGGGGTCTTAAACTCATCCAAGCCATCAAGGATGAGCAGCGTCCTGGCGGCTCCTGTGGAGATGCAGCTGGGCTCGGTGATGTGGGGGAACGACGAGCGGATGAGCCTCTCAGCAGAGAGCTTCTCGTAGGTGTTGAGCTCCCTGAAGGTGAGGGGCAGCACGAACATGATGTCCCTGTTGATCAGCCCCTTTGTCCAGCGGCCGACAAACAGCTTCACCAGCGTGCTTTTGCCGATCCCAGCCACCCCCATGGTCACAGAGATCCGCGGCGGGATGCTGACCTTGGACAGGGGCAAGAAGAGCTTCTCTAAAGGGATGCTCTTGGATACATTTCGTACGCCTTTGGTGGTTTCCATCTGCAGGATGTCATGCTCCTTCTGCTGGATGTCAGTCAAGCCCTCCACCAGCAGCAGGTTCGTGAGGCGCTGGAGGGAACCAATCTCCAAGTTGTTCCCATAGAAGCTTTGGAGGCTCTCCAGATGTTTCTGCACCATTGGTTCTGCATAGAAAGAAAGAAAACAGGAGGTTTAGGAGGAGAAGAACTACAAATGAGAGACGCTGTCGCTCCCATGAAGAGGGCAGGAAGGTGGCAGGGATCTGACCAGCCTCGCCTGCAGCCTCTGCTCACCCCTGTAGGTCCAGGAGCCCATTTAAACTAAGGCCTGAACCTCTAGCACCTGCCTGAGCTACGCTGTAGGAGTGCCTGTCTACAGGTCCATCCCATCTGTGCCTGCTATGGACCTTGCTGGTCTGGACCCTGCCCTGTGAACTGCTTTTCCCGCTTGTCCTCAGACCCACCTCATCACTCTGCACTCACCTGGTGGCCACTGGCCTCTTCCTGACCTCAGCTGTCCTTGCTAGCTTTGATCCTGATCTATGGCTCAGCCTCAGCCCTGCCTCATCACCACCTGAATCTGAACCCCAGAAAGTTATTTATATCAAAATGTGATGTAAAACACGGACTTAGGGGAAGCAGAAGCTGGTGTTTGGGGCTGCCAGCTCTGATGAGGGAGCAGAGACATCTCAGAGCTAAGGTAGCAAGCCTGGAGGCTGTGGATCAGCACTGCTGAGATGTTCCCCTTGCTTTCCCAACCTTCCCAAGCTGCCCAGAGAGGTGTGCTAAAGCGGGCAGGAGGAAGGTCCCTGAGGCCTGGCACAGATCCTTGACATCTCTGTGTGCATCTCAGGGTGCTCCCACAGCCAGGCCAGGCACGTTGACACCCCACGTCCCACCCGCTGGGGGCTGCCTACCATAGACAGTGATGTGGAGGTAGAGCTGGGAATTGGTGGTCTCGATGAAGCTCTGCAGGGACTGGGAGGCATGGCTGCCCTTGCCAGCCAGGATGTCCACCATGGCCCTCACCTGCTCGGGCAGGGAGCTCGCCTTCTGTGCCCTGCCAGCCTCCTCTGCCGTGAGGAGGTCCAGCCCCTGCAGGTAGCCAATGATCTCCTCCAGGAACTGTGGTGAGATGGACCTCATCAGCTGCCTCCGGTAGCGACTGATCCAAGCCTCTGCAGGAGAGGAGAGCAGGAGAGCTGGGGCTCATGCAACCCCTGGGCACGCTGCTCGGCAGCTTTCCACATCCGTGCTGCTGCCCTGGGCACCACTCACCTTCCATCAGAGGCGTCCCGTGGCATCGGCGGTCCCGGGGCAAGGAGCACCGTGTTCACAGCAGCACAGCTGGCAGCCTGCACCCACCACTGTCCCATGGACCGCCCAGCAACCCCGGCAGGCAGCACGTCAGCCCAGGCTCCTGCTGCCACACTCAGCCTTTATCCATCCTCCTGCAGGAACAAGAGGAGCACCGTGGTGAGGAGCTGCCTCGAGCTAACGCTGCCCTCTCCACCACCAGCACACCTGCACTCGGCTTTGCCTTACGTGTTCCTCTGATGCTAAAATCCAGCAGTATTCACCTTGGCTTCTGGCTCAGAGCAGCCAGGAGATCCCATTGCTATGGGCTCAGCCAGGGCAGAGCCCATCATGCTGCAGCATCACTGCCTGCCTGCCCACACCTCGCATCCCACAGGCTTGGTGCCTTCCCCAGCACCACTTTGCAGGTGCTTCTCTCGGGCACACTGTGATTGTGCTAACTGCACTGCAGAGCACCTGGCAAGCATCTGGGTGCCAGCACCATCACCTGCGGGCCAGCAGGACTGCAAACTGCTCGTGAATTTCCTTTGTGTTGCAAAGGAAGTTGTGGGGCAGGATCGTTTCAGTTTCAAAGCTACCTACGTCCAGGGCCAGTGTCACAGCACGCAGGTTGGTGGCAAACACCACATCCTGTTGCAGAGCTCTGCAGACACTCCATCTCGGCAGCACTGGTGAATCGCCGCACAGAGCAGCACATACCTGCTCCCTTCCCCTGGCCTGCTGCAGATCAGTGCCAAACCACGCACTTTTGCTGGTTTTTAAGTGCCTCTCGTTGCTGAAACCAACAGACAGCAGAGGTGAGGAGGAAATACCCCCTTGCCTTGTGCTCCTGGCTTCATCTCTGCACTTTGCACTGTGCTGCAGCTCTCCTTCAGCACTGAAGGCAGCTCTGCGAGCTGGCCACGTTCAGGTGAGAGCTGCTCAGCATTACCTGAGCGCGGCAGCAATGCAGACACACGTCCCCGTGCCCTGGCGCAGCACCAGGGCGCTGCAGATCCATGCCAGGCAGATACTCTGCCAGGAGGGAATGCAGATAGGGCTGTGTTTGCCCAAACCCACTCCTTAGCAAAGGTGACCACTACAGTGGTGCTGCCTTGCCAGCAGGGACAGCAAACTCTCATTTTCTTTGTTCTAATAAACCTGACCTCTTCCAGAGGAAGAGCGTAAATGTAGCTCAGAGCAAGAGAACCCAGCGGGGTTTCTCATCCATGGTACAAAGTGAGGATGCCTGGGGCATCCTCTTTGCAGTCTCTCCCATTCATCCTCTTGCCAGGAGACCCATGAACCATTTATATCTCCCAACAGACAAAAGCTTAGTGGTGAGGCTCCAGTAGCAGCCCAGCTTTGCAGGAGGGAGGAGCAGGTTCAGCATCTCCCAGAGTCTCTGTCCTGCATGGCTGGGTGAGCATCCAAAAGATGATGACAGATCAGCCCTCTCACTGCCTACCCACTGGCAAATCCTGGTGTGGATGGGATGCTCCCTGTAGGGGAGGGAGTGCTGCTTGGACCTGACTCTGAACCCACAAACTTGCCCTCCCAGAGGGAAAACCAGGTCCCCTGCTCATCCTCTGGCTGCAGAGCTCCATGCTGAGGGATGCTCCCTCAGCTGCCTTGCTTTCCATCCTCCAGGCAGCCCTGTGAGCACTTAAAATATTGGCATAAATTAAATGAGCTCAGTGAGAATTCATAGTGAAACTGACACTCCTTCATGTCTTCTGGTCTCTAAGTGGCCTAGAAGCTTCCATTAAATCTTTGCATGCAGCAGTCCCTGGGTTTCTCATCTTCCCTCTGCACCCAGTAACGTGGCCAAATGAGTTTTCTGCTGCCTGTAGGCATGTTTCCTTGTCATCCTCCAAAATGTGGTTGGTTGGCTGGGAAAAGCCCTTTGATGGGGGAGAACTTGCCCTAAGGCCGGAGGTTATTTAATCATGCCTCCTGCTGCTACATCAGAATGTAACCCTGCTGTGCCATGGCTCAGCATCCGAAACGGAGGAGGAAGCAGCAGCAGCATTTATTTTTCTTCCTCTGCATTCTGTACAAAAGTTTCCTATGTCTGCAGCTCCAGGGCTGGTTTACTTCTGGGGCCCAGGAAGGTGACAGTGATATCAATCTACACAGGCCAGGAAGCTGCAAACACCGTGTGCCTGCAGCAGTGGGGAGCCAGCAGTGCCACGGGGCTGTCCTGCACTCAGAGGGATCCTGCATCACTGATGGGTGCCACCAGACACAGGGCTCTGGGGACACGGGGACCATTGGGGTGAGCAGGGAGGCAACGTGTGGGGAGGCTTCTGCTGGAGTAAGTGAGTAGTTTGCTTTAACCAGTGTTTGCCTTGCAACAGAAAATTCACCTATCTGAAGATGTCCGGTCAACACCTGTGTGTTCTGTTAGCAGAGCTGCAGCCACACCTCCTACATCCCGTCACACCTGGGGGCAGAGGGACCACGTACACAGCCAGCCCCTTCCTCTGCTGCCTCTCACTGCCCTGTGTTCTGTCCCTGGCGTCAGAAAATGTGATCAAGACGTGACTGCTCATCTTTGTCACTGTGGAGGTAAGCTCCTGTTCCTGAAAGGCCAATGTGAAACAACAGAAATCCTCTGAGGGGTCGGAGATGAGGGTCAGTGCTGGGATAGTGGCAGCAGGAGGGTGGCTGGAAGTAGCAGGGTCGTGCTGCTCTCTGCTGCTCCTGGCCTCCAGGGTCTTCCTCCTGTGACAAGGAGGTTTGGGCTTTCATGCAGCGCCTATCCTAACCCAGGACAAGTGTGCAGCATGCCACTTGCTGCTCTGTGCTGGTAGAGGCAGGGTGCTGCAAGCCTCATCGGAGCCAGAAAGCCCTGCAGCTGCAGGCTGTGCTGCTCAAACCCAAACCTGCCTGCAACAGCCGTGCTCTCAGCACGCAGCAGGCCTGGTAGAGCTGGTAACCCTTCTGTGTGCAGTCTGAGTGAGCACAGTGCAGAGCATTGTGCTGCAGGGCTGTGTCTGGTGCAGAGCTGTGCTGCCTGGAGAGCTGCCCTGTGCTGCTGGAGGGGACTGGTGCAGCACAGAGCCTTTGTGGACACCAGGCTGCCTGCATGTGGGAAGCAATGGAAAATGGCTGAGCTGCAGTATTTAGGTATGTTACGAAGCTTCTCCTGCAGGGGAGTTGGACCAGATGACCTTTAAAGGTCCCTTCCAACTCAAACAATTCCATGATTCTATGATTCTATGCCTTCCCATCTCATCACTGCCGTGCTGGGCCTTGCTAAGTGCTCAGTGAGCCTTGGATCGAGTCCTGCATCGAGTCCTGCATTACATACTCCATCAGTACCTGCATCAAGCCCTCCCACCCTCGTGCTCGCTCTACCCCAGGCACAGCAGCTGAGCAGGCAGTCCACCTCCCACGTTTCCTGATGCATGTCTCAGTGGCATCCTGAACTCTGGTGGCCCTCGGGGGGGGTACATACTCTGTGATACCAAGGACTTGGGGCCATAGGAAAAGCCTGTGATGAGCTTAAAAGCCAAAAGCTGCTGCTAAGGTAACATGGAAGGTGCTAGGTGTTCTTGGTGCAAAGGCTGGAGGTCTCCCCAAAAACACATGACTGAGCAGCACTGGGTGCTTTTGTTTTTCCTGCTGCTTAGTTACCGAGTATTGAGGGCAGCTTCTTCAAGAAGCTCAAGCAATGTCCATGCTGCTGCTCGCTGCTGCTCTCCTGCTGATGGTTTAGCAAACCCTCAGGCACGAGGTGGGCTGCCACCTTTTGGCAGAATGGAAAAGGATTCTGTGGAAGCAACGAAGCATCTTGTGCACCATACCCAAGGACAAAACCTGCACATCTGCAGGTGATTCACCCACTTAAGTTTACCTGTGACTTTAAGGTGCCACTTCATTTTATTTTTACTGTTTGAATTACATGTTATCCAAAATGATTGCACCTACAGAGTGTGTTTCCTGCCAGCCATGTGCTACCGGAGCTTCTCAACGACCAGAGTGCTGTCCTGCAGGGACCTGACCATGGCCCAGGACACATTTCAGCACATACACATGCACAGGAAAAGCAGAGCCTCTCCTGCTGAGTAGTTCTTGCCTCTCTTACCGCGATCTCTGCAGCCCACCCTGAATGATGCACGTCTGGCCTTGGATAACCCTTCCACACCACCATCGAACCACAGGCACTGCAGCAGTGGTGACAGTGACAGCAGCCAGCCCCTGCTCTGGCTGTCCCACACCTCTCAGGCTCGTGGTGTCTCAATTGGTCTGAAGTGCTTAAATAAGAGCAGGATTAAGCCTCACACACCAGCCATGTGGTACCCAACCCACAGCACAGCACGCCTGGCACTGCCACGCTGCCGAGCCCGTCACCTCGACCTGCCCCTGGTGCCTGCAGCTCACACGTTGGGTCTGGGCATCCCCATGGGCAAAAAGAACCTGAGGAGGTGCCAGGTGCTGAGCCTTCAGCCTTGCTGTCTCCAGCTGAGCTCTGCAGGGATGCAGAGGTGCTGATCCCTGGGGAGGGACACACGGCTGCAGCTCAGCTTTCAAGCTCTGATCGGGCTGCAAGCCGGACGCAGGAGCCTGTCTCACTCTTTGATGCTCTGGGCTTACAGGCAGCATGATGAAATTAAGGATCCTTATCTCATCCTGTTTATGCTATGTAAATAGTGTGTTCTATTTAGGCCACATTTCTTCGGCTGTTTCTGAAGAAGAATGAATTCATCTAAACAGCTCTGACATGGGGGCAGACCCTGGTGCTGCACAAGAAGATGCACTGGCTCCATGCACACCCAGCAGAACGGGATTGGTGATGTGGGACAGGTCCCCATGAGCACCTCCATTGCACAGAACTGCTCCCAAATCTTCCCATCACTAGCTGGGAGAAGAGAGCTGGGAGCAAAACCTGAGCAGCAAAACCAAGACCGCAGCAAATGGCTGCCACAGAGAGGGCTGCAGCACCTCAACCCCACACCGGGCAGCCAAGTGACATGCCTCTGTCCCCATGTACCCCAGGTGGCAGCCCCAGCAAGGCCTTACCTTGGCACCACGGCACCTTCCCCAGGTCCCTGTGCAGGCAGGATGGGTGGAAGGACATCCTAGCGCAGGTGGGAGCATCCCCCAGGCCCCTCCATGGCCACAGAGCTTTGCACTCTCGTTGCCCCGATGTTGGAGCACAGAATGGATGTTGGGAGCAGTGCCTGGGCAGGTGGTGACCCCACGCAGCACCGTGCCCGCCCTGCTGCTCTCGTCTTTCTTAGCTCTCTCCTCACCCCTTCCTGCCGTGGGCCTTGCTTGATCTTCCTTCCTGTGGCTGCTGTGTATGCAAATTGAAACGCAGACCTAATGAGAAACCTGCAGCCCCAGCTGCCACGGCCCTGCCGTGTCCAAATGGAAACAAATCCCCCAAGCAACACCACAGGTCAGCTGGTGTGACAGAGCCAGGAGCCCCTGCAGCCCTGCATCCAGTGCAGTGTGATCTCATGGCCAGGAAGGTCAGTGGTGTCCTCGTTGATCAATGGTTGCCCAGTGGTTGACCATGAGCCAGCAGTGGTGGCCAAGAAGGCATTGAGACCTTGGGGCACATTGCAGAGAGGCCAGCAGGTCAGGGAGGTCACATCTGGAGCACTGTGGCCGGTGCCAGGCTCCCCAGTTGCAGACAGGCAGGGAAGTGCTGGGAAGGAACCCAGAGGAGGGTGCAGAGATGGTGGGACCTGGAGCACGTCCTGATGGGGACAGGCTGGGAGCCCTGGGGCCGAGAAGGCTGAGGGGGGATCTGATCAGTGCTGATCAGTATCTAAAGGCAGGGTTGGGATGATGGGGCTGGGCTCTTTCCAGGGCTGCCCAGTAACAGGGCAAGGGGTGCAAACTCGGGCAGAGGAAATTCTGTATGGACTGGAGTTCTGAAGAACTGCTTTACTTTGAGGGACCCAGAGCCTGGCACCAGCTGCCCAGAGAGGTCGTGGAGTTTCCTTCTCTGCAAGGAGACATTCAAAATGAGATATTGAAAGGAGACATTCAGAACTCTCCTGGACATTTTCCTGTGCGACCTGCTGCAGGGGCCCTATGGCTCTGGGATTCCATAGTGCGTTGACGTTTATATACTCTATATTTTGTGATCTATCAGAAACATTGTGCAGGACGTGCTCTGTTCTGAGCAGCCAGGACACGCTGCAGGCCGGGTCACTGGCAGCTCTCACAGTCCCAGCAGCAGCTCTGGTAGTGCAGGGTGTGCAGCACACACACGACTGAGGACAGCAAGTTAGTGCACGAGCAAGGCGAGCCCTGCGTGCGTGCAGCCACGCAACAACCAGCTCTTCCCGTTGCTCTTAACTTTCTATGCTTTGCCAGACTTCAGTGCTCGCCAAAATAAATAAAGGGTGAAATCACTTCTGCCAAGAGATGCTTAAACTTCAAGGAAACGGACTGCGGCCCTAGCCAAAAACACACAGCTGGCCAAAGGTCTGAAAGCGCTCAGAGAGCCCTTCGGAGCTGCGCGTACTGCCACGAGGGGCCGAGCGGAGCTGAACGGGGCTCAGCTGAACCGAGCCGAGCCGAGCCGAGCCGAGCCGAGCCGAACGGAGCCGAATATCTCCGGGCGGAGCCGAACGGAGAGGAACCCGTCCCAGCTGAGCCGAGCTGAATGGAGCCGGAGGAAAGCAACAGGGCAGAGCAGGGCGTGAGCCGGGCGGAGCCGAGCCGAGCCGAACGGAGCCGAATGTCTCCGGGCGGAGCCGAAGGAAAGCATCGGGGCGGAGCCAGGAGTGAGCCGGGCGGAGCCGATCGCAGAACCGAGCGGTGTTCGAGCTGCGTGTCCCGTCCCGGTCCCGGTCCCGGTCCCAGTGCAGCTCCGCTTCTCTCCCCGCAGCTCTCCATGGCCTCCAAGAAGCTGATCGTGGTGTTCGGGGCCACCGGTGAGTGCGGGGCCGGGGTTCCGGGGCGCGGTGCGGTGCGGTGTGTCACTCGTGGCCGTTTCCCCGCAGGGGCTCAGGGCGGCTCCGTGGCGCGGGCGCTGTTGCAGGACGGCGCGTTCGCGGTGCGCGCCGTGACCCGCAGCCCGGGCAGGACGGAGGCGGCGGAGCTGCGGCGGAGCGGTGCCGAGCTGGTGCGGGCGGACCAGGACGACGAGCGGACGCTGGAGGAGGCCCTGGCGGGCGCCTACGGAGCCTTCATTGTGACCAACTTCTGGGAGCACTGCAGCAAGGAGAAGGAGATAGCGCAGGTACCGGCGCGGGGTGCGTTCTGGTGGACGAGAGCTCGTGTGGGCACCAAGGGAGCCGTGCCCTTCCTCGTGGCTGGTGTCTCTTTGTGCAGGGGAAGCGTCTCGCTGACCTGTCCAAGCGCCTGGGTTTGCTGCACGTGGTGTACAGTGGCCTGGAGAACGTGAAGCAGCTGACGCGGGGCCGCCTGGAGGTGCTCCACTTCGATGGCAAAGGAGTGGTGGAGGAGTACTTCCGCACGCTCGGTGTGCCCACCACGACCATCCGACTGCCGTTCTACTTTGAGAATTTCCTCTCCAGCTTCAAGCCACAGAAGGCCCCACAGGGGGACAAGTTTTTACTGGGTAAGATGGGACCTCCAGCTCTGCAGCTCACGGCCTCTAGTGCTCCCACTGTGCACCGTGCTCCCTGGGCTGGAAAAGCTGTTGCTTTTGTTGGCATCTCCACAGCGAGCCACGTGACGCCAACCCTGAGAGCTTCTGTTGCCTCTGGCTGGGGATTTACCCAGGATAATGGTCATGCCTTGCAAGGGAGCTAAAAATCTGAGCTACACATCTATGCTTTAGCCTGTGCCACTGTGTCTTTGTGGCTGGTGTTTTGCTAGGGTAGTCACAGCACCGCTGCAGGATGATGGGGAGGGGAAAGGAGTGTGCCATTTTGACAACAGCAAGTTGCGGCTGCCCTGTGATCCTTTGGGTCTGTTTAGAGGCCTGCAAGTAGATAGTGAGACCCCAGTGCTGTGTGAGGTGCTGAGGGCTTCTCTGTAGCTCCTTGTGCTTCCAGACAAGTCGCAGTACTGCTCTGGCTGTAGGAGCCGTGGCCTCCTTGCTCAGCCCAGCACGTGCTTTCATAGTTCAGAATGCCAATGCATTGGCTTTTCCTCACCTTGTGTTCAGAGGCCAAGTGCCAAAAACTCCTTCTGTGTGTCCTGGCAGCTGGGCTCCCTGGCAAAGGGCAGGCAGTGCTCTGACTGGGATCAATCTCTCCCCTACAGGGCTGCCCATGGGGGACACCCCCATGGATGGGATGGCGGTGGAGGATTTGGGGCCCATTGTGCTCAGCCTGCTGAAGTCCCCTGAGCAATACATAGGCCAGGTGATCGGGCTCAGCACTGGCAAGCTCACTGTGGCAGAGTATGCTGCTGCCTTCTCCCAGCAGACGGGAAAGACCGTGGAAGACTCCAAGGTAGGAAGTGTCCCTCGGTGTGTTAGATGCCACTGAGGTGGAGGGAAGCTGGATGAGAGTCCTGCAGCCTACCTTGAAGGAGGGGCTGGGGCAGTGGGGAGATGATCCCCCCACCTTTCCAGCAGCATTGTGCAGCTGTGCTGCTGCTGGTGGACGTGGTGGTGGTATAGGAGCATATTCAGCCTCTCCTGTTGGTATGGTATAGTATGGGCTCTGGTTGAGGGGCTGAGCATGGACAGCAGCACCAAATTGCTGTCTCTGCCCTGGCACAGCTGCAGCTCCTCACCTGGTGGTGCTGGGGTGGAGGGCCCTGACAGCTCTATGTATGGGTTTGTTACAGCCCAATGCTCAGTGCAGGTGTCCTGCTGCCTGTGTGCTGCTGATGGAGTGCATGCTAGGGCTGAAATTGCCTTGTCACTGTGATGATGCATTTGTGGTGTGCCTGGGCAGGTCTTGCTTGCTTATGGGATAACAAAAGTGCAAGGTCTCCAAGTTCCGCCACGGTAGGGTGCTTGTTATTTGGGCTGGGTGCCTAGGAAATAGGTCTTTGCTGCTTGCCCCTCCCTTCAGCACCTCTTACCCTGGAGCCTTTCTGTTTTGCACTGTCACAGTGACGCCCAGTGCCCCTTGAGTTTTATTTCTCCCACATGCTTTGGCTGTGCTGCTGTGCTTGGGCAGCTGCTAAAACAGAGAGGTTATGTGGCAGCTTTGTGCTTTGAGGACAGAACGCCCATGATACTCTCCATAGATTCTCTTCTCCCAGGGACAGACCAGCAGCCCTTTTCTTCCCATGCTGCCTAAAGGCTTCAGCACAGTGCAGAAACGGTGATTCAGGTGGGGATGGCATGTCATGTGGGACCAGTTGGCAGCCTGTGGTGTTTGGGCTCTCCCAGACAACCCCAGGCAGTGTTTCTAGAGGGGCTCAGCCACGGCTGTGCCTTGGGGCAGGAGGAGCTCCTGGTGGCTGCACTGACCCCCAGCTGTGGGCTCTGTGTGCTGGCACTGAGCAGGGTGGGCTTGCTGGCAGTGCCCAGTGGCTGTGGGTTTAGGAGGCTGGTTTGGGACACGTGGGACAAGTGCCTGAGCATCTGTGCTGCGTGATTTCTCCCACACATGTCCCTTCTTGTGCTCTCACACCACAGGGCTCTGTTTGCTCAGCAAATGTAAGTTTGTGTAAAGCAACAGGTCCCTCCTCACCGCTGTAAATTAGTGCAGTCCTCTTCCACTTCCCTGTGTGGTGTAGGTGAAATGCCCCAGCGGACTCTGCCCCGTGGAGACTGTTTTTCCTCAATTCTCTTTGCAGATCACTCCAGAAGAGTATGAGAAACTTGGCTTCCCTGGGGCAAAGGAACTGGCCAACATGTTCCGTTTCTATGCCCTGAAGCCAGACCGCAGTGTGGAGCTGACCATGAAGCTCAACCCCAAGGCCCGCACCTTCCAGCAGTGGCTGGCAGACAACAAGGCTGCTTTCTGACCTGGAGCTCTCCAGCCTCCCACCCGAGCTCCTGCAGCCATACTGGGAACTGGCCCTGAGCTGTGCGGAGCCCAGGGGCTGCCCTCCAGGAGCAGTGTGCTGGTGGGAGAGGTGGAGGCTGCTTCCAGGCAGCTGCAGGCAGGTGGGGGAAGTGCTGCTTTGCACACTATCTTCAGGGAGGTGTTCAGTGATTTGGGGTGTTTTCATGTCTATGGGATGGTGGCTTTATTTCCCAGGATCGCTTTTCCTAGGCAGCTCTAAGCACAACGTGGTGCACTCAGCTGTCAGCAGCTTTAGGCAGTGCCTTCTCTGACATTCCAGGTACCCAAAACCAGCTCTGCTTTCTGCTTGGACCATGTTTGGGCATCACAGGTAAACCAGCAGCCATCACGGCACCATCACCCTGGCAAAGAGGCATCCTCAGTGTCAGCACTGAGGGGGCTGTGCTGTGTAACCCAGCTGCTGTGCTGCTGGGCTCCTGCTCAGAGCCTCCTCCTTGAAGCCAGGCAGCTCTCAGCAGCTGCAGCCTGGCTTCTGGGCTCCCAGGACCAATTTCAAACACTTCCCTCATTAGCTGAGTAAAGCTTCTGCCAGATTGTTCAACCTTAGTGTTTAAGGCTCACTTAAGAAGCTTTCCTCAGCATCCCCAAAGGTACCATTTGGGTAAGAGCTCTGGGGCACGGCTGTTGTTGAGTCAGCTGCAGCCATGAGACAGATGCTCTTGTTTTCCAGCCTTGCCCTCTCAGCCATAGTAACAGCCAAAGCAGCAGAGGAAGGAGGTGTGAAGAGTAAACAAAGCAGCAAGGCACAGCACGTGTTAAATATCTTTATCAAGTCCATCTTATTTACATGAATACAGAATCACCTTACAGACAGTTTAATCAGGAGGCAACGCGTGCTTTACTTCAGCAAATGAAGGGCAAGACTACAACGTTCTCGTTTAACTGATGGATTAGTGTGGGCTGATGGTACCTGCACAGCAAACAGCGGGCTCTGTTAACCACAAAAACACTGCAAGAGCTCAACTCCACCTGGAAGGAGTGATCTGCTCCACCTGTACTCTCATACATGCAGGAGCAGTGCCTTTCTGACCAATCACTTATGCTATGGGTGCTGTGCTAACGTAATAAAATAGTTTGGACAAACTGGCAGAGGTCGGTGATTAACTTTCACCCCTTCAGAATCAACCACATCTGTGTTGTGATTCAGTTCAGACTCCATCACTGCAGGAGAGCAGCAGGACTAAGAAACCCAGAGCTGTAGGGGAAGCCTGGGCTCACACAGGCCCAGCAGAAGGGACACTGTGTCATGAAGACAGCATTAGGAGTCACTGATGCACCAAACCTCCCAGGGGGAAGTCCATGGTGCCCACACAGCACATCTGGTGTTTGTAAGGGTGCCTGAGTGAGAGCAGCGACCTCAGGCTGCACACAGCAAACTGCTCAGTGCCAGATGGACAGTTTTTATTTCACATTTCCACTGCTTTGAATTCTAAACAACGTTTTTTACTATTAACAAATAACTTCCAGTGGCAGCAGGGACAGTGGAGCAGCCTCAAGAGTTATCCCCATTACTGCAAAGCTGGCGCTCTCCTTCGTTACCATTTCCTAGGACACTGGGTTGGGTTCTGCATCTGATGGTTGTTGGTGCCTCAGTGGTTTGTGGCCTCTCCAGCTGGGATTCTCAGTGTGTGACTGACTACTTCCTTCGTTCTCCAGCGCCCGCTACCAGGATTCATCCCCAGCTGCTCAGATGATGTGCTGCTGCCAGCTCTCAGTTTCCAGCAGAACGTTTCCCTGTAAGTGAAGCAAGCAAAATGTTAAGGTTTTCCTGAATGCATCAGCCTGAAGTGTACAGCCCCTCCAGACTGTCTTACAAGCACAGGAGTGAGAGCACCTCACACCTGAACTGCAGCCACGCTTTGTTAGGTATGGCAAAGATGAGCTCAGTGCTGGCAGTGAGAGGAAGCTGAGCTGAGGCCCTGGAGTCCAGAACACTGCTCTGAAGAGATGTTTTCAAGCCTGCAGAGCTCCCTCACAGCACCCCACCACCAACTAAATAGCAGCTGGGCCCCAAGTTACAACACTGCTCATTTGCATGACATGGGCTTGGCTTTGCTTTGCTTTCCAGGACTGCTGATCCTGGCAGGTTCTGGTGCTGTCAGCCCATTGCAGGGTGAGTCCAGCCTGAGGACCAGCACTGGAGGCACTGCAGGCCTGCCTGTTCCTCCCAGCAAGCCCCTGCGTGGCAGTGGCAGCAGCAGTGCCCAGCCCTGGTTCCCCAGCTCCCAGGAACACTCTCGGTGCTTTGAATCAGGCACTGGCACTGAGTGGATGAGTGCTTCCAGGAAACAGGGCTGCAGGAGAGGCCAACAACCCCCCTGCACAAGGATCCAGCAGGAAGCTTTCCCTTTCTGGTGCAGCAGTGATGCAGTTTGGTTTCTGGCCTTTCCCTCCAAGTCGCACAGAACAGCTAGGGCTTCTCAGTGAGTGGCTGGAAGGCCTGAGGCTAAGTACGAAGCAGTGCTGTACTTTTGCTTCTTCTACCTCCTGAGAAAAACTAAAAATTGTGCTTAGTGTGGGGGAAAGACGACAATAAAACACAAGAGGCTTCCTACCTCAGATGGGGTATCAGGAACTAAACATTTTCTTAAGTTTGGAAAGGAATCCCTCCTTGTTCTCCTCAGCCTCAGGCCTGTCAGCACTAGCCGTGGCCCTGCCACCTGGACACAAACAGCAAAGGGCTGCAGTCAGATACATTCCTCAGGCTGCTACACCTCCCACCAGCAGCCAACACCCCTGACAAAGGGAGATTTATTCTAGACTGGGAATGGTCAAGCCAGCAGGTTTTCCCACCACCCTCACACTCAGATCTCTGACCATGAGGGACCACCAGCACTGTGCCTGGCAGCGAGCTGCAGGACTGGGGGCACTTGCAGTGAGAAGTGCTGCAAAGCCTGGAGCCCAAAACTCTGAGGGAAGAATGACAGCAGTCCTTTCCCTCTCCCCAGCCCTCCAATCAGCCAGGGAACTCCTGTGCTGCACAATCAAATCAAGGGCCTGACAGGCTTTGAACACAAGCATGTGAAAGTGAGTCTGCCACTGAAAGCAAGTTGGTGACTTCACTACAGATGGATGTCACCTTATGGAAGAGAGCCCTGCACTTCTGGTCCCTGAAACCATCTGTCTTCCCATGCTTCGTTGTCTGTGTCATCTCTACACAGTGGGAGCCTGTTGCAAGTCATTCTCGTGCATCAAGGAGAAACTGAACTCAGGCTAAAATGAAAAAGGCTACAGGTATTTCAGAACAAGTGCCTAGATCAGGAATCTTACAGGCAGCAGCCAGCAAAGCCTTCCTAATTAAAAAAAAGGCTTGAGAAGTTGCTACAGAAAGAAAAAAAGAAACAACAAGAACAAAAAAACCCAAAAACATTACCAGCCACTCAGCTTTATCTACAGTTTGTCAATAACTAAACCTCTCAAGCTTTCTTTGCACCCAGAGGACACAGAGGCCAGCCCTCCCCATCCTCCCCCTGCTGGCTCTCAAGCTCAGACTGATGCAATGCTGTGAAACCCTCAGGCCTGTGGCACAACATGCCTCCTCCAGCTCAGGGTACTTTCTGCCTCCCTGAACAAGGACGAGCATCCAGCAGCAGCCTGTCTCTAAACTGCCAACTACTGGCACTGGTTTTAATCCAATCTGTTGCTTAATTGTATTTAAGAGATCTCTGCCCTTCCCCTCAAGATTCATCTTTAATGATTACTTGCAGTGGAAAAAACAATCCCGTTAAGTTTTGTGTTATCAAAGCACTAGGAAAGATTACTAAGTATAGTTCATTGCACCTTCCAACATCCTGAACTTCAGCCTATGTCCCCAGGTTTTGGCATGTGGTGCAGAGAGGACCTGAGCTTCCAAGATCATCCGGCAGCTTTGACAGACTCCTTGTTCCAAACAAGAACAAACCATGATCTATCAGATATTAAGACACTCACTGTTCCAATATGAGCAAAGAGAACATTGGTTTGCTAGTAGAAAAGATAAAACGTTTGTCTTGCCTCACTGTTGGACATATATCTTTAGCTGCTGTAAGAACTGTTAGGTTGTGGCTTGAACCAGCACCTGGTGAAGGGGTGCAGCTGGCCCAGGAAGCACAAGAATTGTTTGCACCTGAGTTCCCCATGTGACCAGAAGGGGTGGACCCAGCACGGAGCCCACCCTGGGTTCATATAAGGCTCAGCCACTGAAGGGAGAGCATCTTTTGGACCTCAGCTGCTTTGTGAGGAGTGCTGTGTTGCCAGGGAGCCCCTTCACCAGCTGGGTGAGTTCAACTTTTCTTTCTATATATGACTGTTGGCCTACCTGCATGTACTTTGCCTGATACTGCCAAGAACCTGTCAGAAGTGACTTTGCTTCTTTGTGAGCAGAAGAGCTGCTACTGATGCCAGGTATGTCTCCACTGAACCTTGAGACACAATTGCTAGATCTGAGTTTTTTTTAGTCTGGAGCTGAAAAAGCAGTTTTTTAGTCTGGAGCTTTACAAAGCTCTCAGCTGACTTCATTCTCTTTGCCATGCTTAGTGCTGTCTAGTGAATACAGGCAATGCTCAGCACCAAGGAATGTTTCTATCCAAGGTTTCCCAGTGTGCCCAGAGTGTGGCTCAGAACAACCTCAAGAGCAGCATTCCCCTTCAGCTTTCAAGGAAAAACATCCCCACTGCAGTCAGAAGCAAGCACTGAGAAGAACAGATTCTCTTACGTAGAGGGTTGGCCTGAAGCACATTCCCCTTCTCCACCTCTGCAATGAAGTTATTTCTGGTACAGGGATATGAGCAGGCAGCAGAAGGAACTGATCACAGCAGTGAGATCACCAGAACTTGGGATCCTGGATTATCCCAGCACCTCCTCTTAGTTCCCAAATACTTTGTCCAGTGTTTAGCAGGTCTCTTCCTGGGAAGAGGCTACTTCCTTGCTTAGTGCTGCAGCCTATTAGCATCACACTAAAATGATTTCTAAAATAACACACTTGCCAGGTTGTGCTGACAGCACCACCTCAGCTCACCTTGTGCTCAAGCCCTCAGGAAGCTCTGAGCACTCCCCCAGCAGCTCTGTGGGGAAGGGATGCTCGTTCACCCAGCTCACCTGATGCTGTGTTTGTGACTCCATTCACCGTGCCCTCCACATCTGTCTCATCCTCAGCATAACTCATCATTAAGGCTCTCTGGCGATCCGTCAGCCTCCTGCAGGTCAAAGACAAAGGCAGTGGGAGCGGCTGCTTCCACAAATGTATTTACACATTTCTTTAGTCTCCTCTGGCAGTCTGCTCGAGAGGCAGCCACTGGAAGTACAGGACTAACCCTTCTGGCATGAGAATCCCTATGGTGCTTTTCATGGGAGCAATTTATAAAGAGGGGGAGATGTGACCCACTGCTTTTCACCAAAACACAAAAATCTTTTGGAGTGCTGAGAGGAACTGTGTGGAGCTGCAGTACAACATCTTGGGGGCAGAGCTCAGGGAATGAGTTCCTCTGCTGATGGGAACACCACAGGCTAAAAGGTTTGCTTCAGTACAGGAGCAGAGGGTGGTCAGCATCAGGCAGTGTGGAAAACAACTGGCAAGGACTTTTTAAGGTAGGGTGTAAGCACAGATGTGTCAGAGTGCTGATTTACCTAATGGATCCAGACAGCAGTGGCAGTTACCCAGGCAAACATGCCGGTGCAGGGCTACCTGTATGTTTCTGGGATTTAGGGTTTCTTACAGCTGGGTTGACAAATATCTTTTCAAAAAGTAAGTCTACTTCACAGTAGAATAAAAAGCAGAGAAGTGAATGTAACTGTCCAAGGAGGATTCGAAAGAGATCTTGATAAAGCAGTAAGAAATCCTCATAACGTGTTCCTGAGCAAAATTCCTTTGCAAAAAGCTCAAGCTTTCACAGAAACCTGTTTTACTTACTGAGGAACTTTTATCTTTATGTGAATGTAGTGGTCTCCATAGCCATAACTATTAACTTTGGGAATGCCTTTCCCACTCATTCGAATTCTCTGGTCTGGCTGAATACCAGGGGGTATCTGTGAACACACAGGTGTTGCATTCATTACTCCACTGTATGCATGTATATAGTTATTACATGTTTATAACAATTAACTACTTCTCTAGCAAGATTCAAAATAAGATGGCAGATCTGGTATGTCTGTGCAGCTGGACACATTCAGTGGTGAAGTCAGTACTGATGAAAAGGATTTTAAGGACAGAGGAAAAGAACCTAGCATGGTTTAGTAGATACTGGATGGGTTTTGTCCAGCAATGCACCCCTTCCCATGTCCCTGCACCATGAGCTGTAAGGAAGGTGGGACCAAGGAAGGTCACAGAGTACCTGACATCCTTAACAAGATTGAAACCTGATCCTGGTGGAGTCAGGAGATTTGCATCATATTTACAGAAAAGGAGAAGGCTCTGATGTCCCACACTGATTCATGCTGAAGCTCTTCCATGGAATGGTACTTACTGTGATGTTGATGGTCTCATACAAGCCTTGACATCTGGCTGTCCCTCCCAGAACAGCCTGTGCTACTGAAATAAGGAGGTCTGAATGGATATCTGCTCCGTTTCTTCTGAACACTGAACTTTTTTGAACCTAAAAGGCAGGCAGTCCCACAAAACAGAGAGCAGAACAATACAAAGTTAAAAAGGCAAACTGCTTTGAAAGATCTCGGCAGAAAACATACCAAAAAGCTGCAGTTATATTCTTTACCATCCATGGTAATGAATAAGAAGTTTAGCTTAATATTTAGAAAAACACAGATCATTACATAACTGTAATTAGCCAGAGATTTAGGAGTATGTCTGCCTATCTCAGCAACTCCTTCCACTAATCCTGTCTGTTAGTTCATTACAGCCAGTATGATTCTGCAGGGACAGAGATGACACTGTCTTGTCCAGAGCCATGAAAAAGGGAAAGCCAGAGAAGGAAGGCAAGAACTTTTGTAGCAGCTTCACAAGATGGAAGAGAATTAAATCCTCCTGCACTACAGAGGTAATGGAAAAAAGTTCTCACTGACAGAGATGCATATAACAGGATACCTGCAGGAGAAGAGGGCCCCAGCTATGAAGAATGTGCAAAGCAGCACTTAATGGAAATCTGCAAAGGGACACATGACCTGCCAGCCTTGTGTGCATTTCTGCAGCCCTGCTCAGCACTGCAAGCAGAAAGCTCCTTCAGATCTCCACATCAGATTCTCAAGGAGTTGAGAACCTACTCTGTATTTTGATGCACACAACCATAAAGGCCTCATCCTGGAAGAAGCAGCACAATTCTTCAGGAGCAGGCTGAACATTACAATGCAGACCTTCTGCCAGTTCACGTGGATCATGTTACCTCAGCTGTTTGAAAGGATCACTTGCTCTTTCTCCTGCCATCCCCCATTTCAGGCTTCCCACACAGTTTGAAGGGAGTAAGCAACAGCTTTAGTCAAGGGAAGGGCTTGCACTGTGACGATACGCACCCGGAAGGTAATGAAAATTTCCTTCTTGCCTACAGGCATCCGAACTGTCTGCCCATCCTCAACTCCTGCAGTGAGGAAGAGGGGAAAAAAAAAAAGTTGTATCGTAATCCACGTGCTACTGGAATAACTACAGCTCTTCTGCTCGGATCCCTTGCCATCCCACCTCGGCAGCACCTGAGGAGCAGAGGCACAAGGCCTCCCAGTGGAAAGCACAGCAAGCTCTCCTCTGAGAGGTGCAGCAGCATACAGCTGTGCCTCAGAGGTGATTGCTGCCTGCCAAGCAGAGGAGCACTCCCCCACACAGCTTTGTAACTTCAAACCCTACAGAATTCTTCTAGGAAACACATCAGACTGAGGCATACTGGGCAGCCTCTACAAGCTACTGGAAAACTATGTGCAGCCACCCAGGGCAGTCTCAAAGGATCAAGACTTCAGTCCCACTACTCATTGTTTTCCCTCTGCTGACAAAAGCAAACAGCAAACTTTTCTGAGCTATGCTAAGGCTTTCCGGATTCCCATCGTCCCCACCAATCTCATCATAGACAATGAGAAACACAGGCTGACAAAACCTTTTGAAAGTTTCAGTCTTCAAAACTTGTCAAGGAGGATCCATGCAAGAAACCAGAACTTCATCTCAGAAAGGGCAAATGTTTTTATCTACCACATATAAACGCATGGGCAGAAAGTTTCTCATCACAAATGCTTTCAATTACTAAGCTACAAGTCTGCTTTGTTCCTAAGATAACTTCTCTAAAGCAGAACTTCTTTACGTTGCTTGAACACCTAGAGCTGGCAGAGAGTAGCCACACTTTACAGGTGAGTGCCTTATGATAGCTATTTCCACTGGACTAATAACAACTCTAACAGGCAGCAGTGCACAAATACAACACTCACCAGCTGGCACAGGAACTATCACTGTCTTCTTCTGCTTGGTTTGCCCCGTTCCTCGGCACACCACACACGGCGTTGTTATGATGGAAGCACGGCCTCCACATCTTCGGCACGTAGAGCGCATTACAAAAGGGCCCGTGTTTATTGTTTCCTGGTGAAGAAAACAGGTCACCCAAGTGATCTTAGAAATGTCTGGTACTAAGATGGGACTCCTCACTTCCACACCACTGACAGTGATCAGCCAAGAATGGCTGGGCTCTCCTGACTGCACAAACCTGAAAGGGAAGTTCAAGGATAGCAGTATAGGGATGGCTCAGAAATCTAAAGATGCTGCTCGTGAGAATCTGGATCAGATTCAGTTGTCTCATCAGAACATCATGCCACATCATATTCTGGTGTTTCCACTGGAAACTATTACAACTATGATCAAGCACACCATGGACAGGTGAAGCATGACGATCCTTCCCCTCTAGGGATTTGAGGCAGAAGCAAGAACAAAGCTCCATGCAGTGCTGTTTCACAAGGCAGTGCAAACATCTGTATTCCAAGGAGCCCAAGGACAATCCACTTTCATGAATTATTGCCACAGTCCAGGAAAAAGTTATGGAGACTAAGCTAAGGAGCAAACCATGAAAGCCCCCCCTCAGACTGAAACACAAGAGGAAACAGTGGAAAAAGCTGATGATGTTATTGAGAAATGGTGGAAGGGAGTGACTTGCACCAAGAAAGGAAAGCAGAGCAGGGCTTACCATGCCAGTGCCATTGCAGTAGTGGCAGCGCTGCACTTTGGTACCAGGTTCGTTTCCTTTCCCGTTGCACCGCTCGCAGGTGTCGTTGATGTTCACCACAATCTCCTTGTTAACACCTTTTGCAGCTTGTGTGAACGTCAGTTCCATGATGTACTGCACAGGAAACACTGATATCAGTCCACAACGAAGATCCCAGTGCGATGGGATCTTAAGCAAACTGGAACTGGTTTTGGCCAAATATCAAACAATGCTAAAATGATATCTAGGTAATGTAGGGGAGAAGAAACAGGAGGGTGCACACCATGTTCAGAAGTGGTTCTGCCTCACTCTGAGAAGAAAAGGTCTGTTTCATGTAAATAAGAAGGGGTACAAAAGGATGGCAAACACTGAAACAATGATTATACCAACTTTGCAGAAGAAATTACATTTAAAAATAAAGAAGAGGAAAGTAAAAGTAGAAATTGTGTTCTTCTGTTCTCAGGAAAAAAGGCCTCTAATATGTCCAGACTTTTTATTTAAAGGGAATACAGCAATGGGGACAGGTGGAGGCCTTCAATCCCAATGGAAGCATCTCTTCTTCCTCAATAAACACCTTACTTAGCAAAGAAAGACATCAGCAAAGATGACTGCACGAAACAGGAAATCCTGTTTATTGTAGAGAAGTCATTTTTAGTCAAGATGGAAGGCCTGAACACCAAGCATTTCTGAAGGCACTACCTGAATCAAGGCTGTCAGTGCTTAAATAGCATTCAGCTGCAGTACAAAGAACAAGAAGTAGGTTTTATAATGAGCTCCACTGCAGCGTTAAGCCAATTAAGCTGAAGAATTCAGCCAATTAAGCAGTCAAATCCAATGCTGGAAGGCTTGTTTTATAGTTAAAAGGCACTTTGTGGTTTTCAGCATCGCTTTACAAAGCAGATGTGCTAAACAGTTCAGAGCAGGAATGATGCCTTACAATGACAGAAATTGTCTGGCAGCACTGTGAGTGAATGCCAGATGAAGTCCACAAAAAAATACTGAGTTTAGAGGTGTGGAGAATGCATCCCACAGCTTACAACAAACACTCACACGCTGACATCCTCAGAAGTGAACTGTTTAAGTGCTTAAGCACACTCTGTGTCACACTCCAGCTTTTGTGGTTTTCATTCTGCACACTCAGGAAATACACCCGTGTCATACCTCCTGCGGCTGGTCAAACACGTTCTGAAAATCGCCAAAAGAAGATCCTGAAAACTCCCCAAAGATTTTCCTGAAAAGTTCCTCTGGGTCAATGGATGGACCGCTGCTCCAGTACTGACGCCCAGCACCAGCACCTGTTGCACCAGGGTCAAAACTGGCTGTCCCGTAAGCGTCGTACTGCTTCCGCTTCACTTCATCACTCAGTACCTTTAGGCAAAAGAACAGTGCCATCAGGGTACTCCTCTGATCCCAGGCAACCCAGGGAGCTCCAAGCTGTCTGTGCTACCAACTCTACGCTGCTCAAACCTTGGTGTCATCAGGAAGAGCATCCCACTCTCGTGATCAGATGTGTTAATGAAAAGCCCCTTCTTTCATGCTATCCTTGCCATCAGTATAATGGCAAGCTCTTGATTCTTAAGCAGGAATAATTTATATGAATGGTCAAATATATTACATATTTCTTGAAATAAATTCACCGGAGACACTGCTGGGGCAGAGCTGCTCCAGCCTAAACCAGAACACACTGAAACTGCGCATGCAAACACGAATAAGAAAAGGAAATATTTCCCCCATCTAATCCAAGCACTGTTCCAACTTTTATTCCTTTTCACGATGGCAAAATGATGCACATTACCTCGTAGGCCTCCGCCAGCTCAGCAAACTTCTCCTTCGCTTTCGGGTCATCTTTATTCGTGTCGGGATGGTATTTCTTTGCCAGCTGAACAAGAAAAAAAAAAATATCAGAGACAGAACTCACGCACTTCAGCACACCCCACGCACGCCGGGAATAGCACGGCGGGCAAAGCCCAGCGTTCAGCATCACGGAATGGCTCGGGCCGGACGGGATGCCGCCCAACCGCAGCGCTGCAGTGCTGCACACGCTCGGTACCGCCCAGCAGGGAGCCGCGGCCGTGCCGGGCCGNGAGGGGAGCAGGGCCGGGCTCCGCCACTCCTCCTCCTCCTCCTCCCGCCCCGTGGGCGGCAGCGGTGGCTCCGCGGTGAAGTATTCGGTGCCCGCGGAGCTGCGGGGCTCCCGCTGCGCCCGCGTTCTCGCAGAGGTGCGGGCTTCGAACGAGGGGCAGCCCCCGCGGGCCGTGTGGTGCGGCTGAGGGAGGCCGCGGAGGCGGCGGCGCCGTGCGGTCCCCGTGGGTCCGTTCGAGCTCAGCTCGCTGTGACTCCTCAGGAAAACACGGTCCTTCCCGCGCTCACTGCTTTGCCCTTCGGCGCCCCAGGGCCCGGCCGAGGCCGCGCTGCCTCCCCGCCCGCCTGGTGCCGCTCTGCGGCGCGTGGGAGGATGGCGGCGGCGCCGTGGGGGCGGTGCGTGGGATCCCGGCTGCCGCCGCCCCGCGCGGGGACGTGGACGGGGACGGCCCGCGGGGATCGCGCGCTCTCGTCCCGATGTCCTGACGGTCGTGCCCGCCGCGCTGTGCGCTGTGGGCTTGGCCAGCCCCGAACTCGCGGCCCGCGGAGCCGCGCCCTGCCCTGCCCTGCCCGNTACGCCTTCTTGATCTCCTTCTGGCTGGCGGAGCGCGGCACCCCCAGCACCTGGTAGTAGTCCTCCTTGGCGCGGGCGGCGCTGCTGTGGAAGGAGGCGGCGGGGCCGCGCGTCGTCCCTGCGGGAGAGGACAGGGGTCGTGAGGGGCCGGCACCCCGCGGCCCCGGCACCCGCGGCCCGGAGACCCCTCCCCACTCACCCGCGTGGCGGAGCCCGGTGGCCAGCAGCGGGAGGCGGCGCGCNAGGGGCGGGGATAAGGGCGGCGCGGAGCGGAGCGCTGCGGCGCGGAGCGGCGGTCCCGGCGCACCATGAACCGCTTCAAGGCGTCCAAGTTCCGGCACACCGAGGCCCGGCTGCCCTGCAGGGAGGTGAGCGCCGCGGACACTCCCCGCCGGCCTCGTGCCGGGTGGGGCGGGGGCGAGCCAGGGCTGTCCTGCCGGGGCAGGACCGGTACCGACCCCGGCGGGGCGCGGCCGTGCTCGGTGCCCCCGGCTCCGGGGCTGCGCGAGTCCTCCGTGTGCCATCTCTCGGGGCAGGCGGCGCCTCCCAAGCGATCTCTCCTTGGCACCCACCCGGTGCCCGCCGAGGCTGCCGGCTACGGGCGTTTTCTTGCCCAGTGCATGCTGCACGGTGCTGCTCCCCCACCGCGCCACCCTGGCTGGGCATAACGGGCGGAGGCGATGCGTGCCGCCCACCAGGTGCACGCTGCTTGCCATACATGTGCTTCCCGGCTGGCAGCAGTAAGGCTGCGCCCGACCTGCCCGGGCAATGTGTGTGTCGGGCAGGGAAATGTGCACGGCTGGGCACTGAGCACCGCGCCCTGCTCGTGCCACTCCGCTTCCGCAGGTGGAGAGGAAGCGCTGCAGTCTGGGGCCGAGTCCCAGCACCCCCAGGGTGTGTGGGGCAGCGCATCCCCTCGGCATGCAGTGTGCAGCCGTGCAGTGCCCAGTGTCAGGCTCTGCAGGTCTTCTGCCCCATGGTGAAGTTGGACAGCCAGCCCTGTTGAGCGGTGTGGCCCAGCCTGGCTGTGGGGGCCGGGCCTGCTCTGCCCTGGGCTTGATCAGTGCTGTCCCTGCATCCCCGTATCCTGCACATTCAGAAGGGCAAGGGAGGAGATGCTCACTCAGGGATGGGCTGTGCCGAGTGTCACTGTGCGCTACCGGGGTGTGCAGCTTGTCCCGGGCTCCTGGAAGGAGTGAGCTGGCAGCATGGTGCAGGCTGCTCTGCTTATGAGTTGTGCTGCAGCGACAGATGGGTGTGGAATGTGGCATAGGCTATATGGCCAGAAGTGGGGAGCTCAGGCTGGGAGGGTAATAGTTCTAAAAGTCTTTTGCTTTCTGTCTTCAAAAAAGATTTTGTCCACTGACATGGCCACGAGATTAAACTTTTGGCTTCAGCAGTCTCCTTCCCTTTAACTTCCTGTCCAAATCATCCTTACTGGCCTGTCCTATAGGAAGGGATGTGGTGACCCCTATGCCAGATCAGGCACATGCAGGCATCAGAACTGTCACAGTTCCACAGCAAAGGGCCTGGGGGTGTGGATGGGGCATCCCTGTCACCGTGCTTTCGATTCCTGCTCTGGGAATGCTTTGCAGGACATCGAGGACAGTGTGCAGGGAGTCATTAGCTCTGCTTATGGGTGCTGTGTGAAGGGGCCTTCCAAATGGCGTTTCCCATCTGATCGCAGGGAGCTGAGAACTGTGACCCTGCTCTGTGGGGCAGAAGGCTCGGGTATCATAGCGTCACTGCATCCCTGCAGAGCTGAGCTACTTGTTTACTGAGGCAAAGATGGACACTTGACCTAACTGGATGAGGAAGCGTGATGTGAACATCAGGATCACAGCTGGTTGCTTCTCCCCTCTGGCAGTGTGTTCTTGTGACGTTTCCAGGCATTTTTTGGCTGGGGACCCCTGACTGGGAGGTTCAGTTTGGGGGAGAGGACCGGGGGGTGGGGGAACCCTCCCAGTCTGAGGACAGGAGCTGCCCCATGGCATCGAAAAGGTTAACAGGCCTACCACTGCACTGCGTGCTGTGACAGGGACCAGAGGAAGTGCTGCAGGAACTGCTGCTCTGTCAGGCCCCAAGAGGAAGCTGTGCAAGGAGAGGAAGCTCAGGTCTCGCTCTGGGGCCATGCAGCTCCTGTCCTGCAAATGGTTCTGCACAGCTGTAGGACGTGGGTGTCTGTTGCAGCCATGGGACACCAGCACGGTGCCCCAGCTTGGCTCTGGACCATGGAGCTGTGGTTGTACATCGGTGTCACAAGGCCCCTCGGCACTCTGCCGATGTTGGGGAATGAGTAGCAGAGTGAGATTTTGACTCAGGAACTATGGGGAAGTTCTTTGGCTGTGTTCCCGCTTGTGATGTGCGCTGCCGGAGGGGTTTATCTGCCATTGCCAATGCCTCACTCAGCACAGCTCAAAAGACCTTTTCACCATCCCTACCTCCCCGCCCTGAGCCCTTCCCATTGCAGGACAGTTGAGGGCTGGGGTGGGTTCGTGGAGGGGCAGCACTCAGAGCTGGGATGATTACTTCCATTCCCATCCCTGTGGACTGATGGCAAAGCTGTCCCTAACCTCCAGCTGGCCCCAAACCCCAGCCCGTAGAGGGGTCATGACTGTGCCCATGAGGCACAAGCAGCCGCACTGTTCCATCCCTCCTGAGGGGCAGAACCTCATGGCTGTGCCTCCAGCAGCCTCCAGGTCATGCTGTGTCCCTCACCGAAGGGGCTCTGTTGGTACTGTTGCTCTCTGGTGATGCAGTCTCACCACTTTGTGCTCTCCTCTCCAGCCCTCCAAACACTGCTCCCCCTGAAGTAGAGCCATCTCTTAACACAGGTTTCTCTCTCCATCTCAGGCCTGGATCGGGGGTCTCCGAGCCAACTCTGTTGCATCCTATGGGAACCATGTGAAGGCCAGCTGCCGCTGGGTCGCCTTCAGTGCTGAGGCAACAGGTGAGGTGCCTAGGGGGTGACATAATTTTAACCTCAGAGCTGGGTGGCAGGCAAGCTGCATGGGGCACGGGAGGCCCACATGGCCTGGAGCTCGTTCTCCCTGAAGTCCCCTGAAGGTGCTGTCTACCCCTCAGTTCCCTCTTTTCTCTTGAATTGCAAGTGTCTCAAACTGTGGGGGCTTTCTGGGAGCTCTGATGGGCGATGCCCAGGCTGTCGAGCAGGCAGTGAGCTGCTGCTGTGCCTTCTCTGCAGGTGTGTTGGGCATTGTGCCACTGGAGGGCAGGGATGGAGGCAAGAGGACGGTGTCTCAGCTCTGCTGCCACTCAGGTGAGCTGGGCAAGGCTGGGTTTCTGCAAAGGAAAGAAATGGATCCCAGTCCCTTCACTGCAGAATGGCCTTGAGCTCTGGGGGAGCTTCCCCTAGCACACCCTTACTGTGTTACTCATTGTGCAAAATGTCAGTGCAGAAGACTAGTACAAAAAGCAGCCCAGGAGCATAATTCTAATCCTTGACTTAAACCACGCACTGCACAAAGGCGCCTGGAACAGGCCTGTGAAGCAGCAGCCACCAAACAGCCCCAGCATGGAGTGTGGCTGCCCACACTGAGCTGTGATCACAGCAGGGTGTACCCGGTGATGAGAGGAGAAAGATGGGCCACTGGCAGCATTACTGCTGGCAGCACAGTACGTGCCACAGAGGTGGAAGGCACATGGGTTCAGGGGGTGCCTGGGGCACCTTTCTCCCAATGCCTGCAGTGTAGTGTCCACCCATTTCTCCAAAATTGCAACAGAGCATCAAAATGGGAGCAGGATGCTGAGCTGGTCCCAGCACTGCCTTTGTGCATGCAGTGCTTTGGCATGGCTGCAGAAGCACACAGTGTGCCTGAGCTGTGCTGTCTCCACCGTGGCTCAGCCTCTGCCCTTTGCATGGCGTCTCCTCTAGTCACTCAGCCGGGGTGCAGCAGATGAGAGCTGCATCCTGCTGGCAAACAGATGGAAAGTCTCCCTTTATAACCGAGGTGAGCCAAGGCGGGAGATGAGCCAGGCATGGGGGCCTTCTCTGTGCTGCCTCCCACTGCTGGAGAGCTGGAGGCTTTGAGCTGTGCCCTGGCACAGTGACCCATGTCACCATCGCAGCTGCAAGGGCAGCCAAACTGCCACTTGAACAAAGAGGCCTGAAGCTTCCCAGTTCCCCTGGGCTATCGTTCAGGCCATGTCCCTGCCGGGGCTCAGCCCATCATCTCTGGGCTCGTTGCCCTCCACAAGCTGTTTACCTGGCTCCATATCTGCCCTGCCTGGCGGGTGTTCCTGTACCACCAAGCTGCCTGTGCTCCCAAAGGAGTGCTCCAGGGGCTAGTGGAGCCGTGCAGCCCTTAATGGGATTTCAGCAGAAGCTCTTTGAAGCTGATGGTGCTTGGGAAACGCCTCCCTTTTGCATTCAAAGCAGAGAAGGATTTCTTTCTCCTCCCAGGGCAAACATAGCAGATAAGTCAGGAGCCAGAGTACATCCCTTTTATTTTGTGCCTTCTGGGCCTGCATCTCAGCAGCCTCCTGGAAGTGGAAAAGTACACAGTGACCTACTTTCACCCGTGTGCCAAACGCATTGGAGGGGCTGCAGAGTACGATGCCAGCACTGCTCCCATGGGGCTCTGCCACCACTGCACAGGGCTGGGACAAAGGAGCCTTGTTTGCTGGGTGCATGGGGCTGATGCAGACACCCTCATGCCATTGGCACTTCTACCGTTCTGCACTGCCTGTGGCTTGGCATGGGGATGTCTGCTGTGAAGTGAAAGCTGTTTTAAATAGAGAAATGCAGCTGCAAATTGCTTGGTGTGCTCTGCCTGCAAAGGCAGACGGGTGTGAGGCCCTGAGGGTCAACATGGAGGGTCATAGCAAAGCATGCTGCCCTGAAAGCCCCTGTCCTGGCTGCCTGCATGCACATGGGAAGGGCTCAAAGTTGTCTGTGTGCATGACATGGGGACGAGTCTCTGCTCCTCACCTTCCAGATGCAGTGACAGACTTTGACTTCTCACCCTTTGACCCACTCCTGCTGGCCACGGGCTCCGCTGATGAGATGGTGAGCGCTCAGTGCAGGGCCGTGTGGCTGTCTCCAGCCCTGCTGTAGGGCTGGAGGAGATGGATTCAGCTGGGATGGGCTGCCACGGTCTGACTATGTTTACTGATGCCACAGGTGAAGGTTTGGCGCCTGCCTGAGGAAGGCCAGGAGCTGCCCAACAGTGCAGGGCTGATGCTGGGTCCTGGTGGGGGCCCAGTGGACATGCTCCAGTTCCACCCAACAGCGGATGGCATCCTGACCAGTGGCATGGGGAAGCGGGTCACTGTGTGGGACATGGGACAGCAACAGCCACTGACAGGTAGGCAGCCCCGTGGATGTGGGAGCAGAGAAATCTTGCCTGAGCCAAGCTTGCCCGGTGGCTCCTTCCCTGTGGGGATGCTCACACCATATCTGCAGTGGGCCCTGCCCTCTACTCTGGCTGCTTTCAGGAAGGCCAAATCATAGCACATGAGAAGCCCTGTGGTAATGGAGGTTTGCATCCTGAGATCCCTGGGTCCTGAAGGTTCAGTGGGAAGGCTTGTGGGAGGAGGCTGGCTGGATGAAGTGTGCTGCTCTCTGGACGGTGTGGAGTGGTGGGCATGCAGGCCAGGCTCACTGAGGCACGGTGTGCCAGCATTGTCCTGGTTTGTGTTTTGAACTGAATGGCTTTGAGTTCAGAAAACCAGCAGCTGCTTTGTGATAAACGAGGTCCACCTGGAGAAGAGAAATCTGCTTTGGCTATGGTATTCTTCTCAAGCAGAAGGATTTCCTTTGGCAAGACAGAATGGCTTGGCTCTGTGGTGCCAAGCTGAGCTCCTGCTACAAAGGAAGCCTTGCAAGACCCAGGGAGGCAGGGAAGGGCCTGCTCTGTCTGGCAGAGGACAGAGCCCAGCCCATGGTAGGCTCTGACTGTTTCTCCTGTCCCAGCACTGGAGGCCCATGGGGACCAGCTGCTGAGCATGTCCTGGAAGCATGATGGCTGCCTGCTTGGCACCTCCTGCAAGGTGAGTGAAGTGCACGTGGGGCTGGGAACCTCATCCGTGCATGGTGACATTGCTGTGCGCTGTGTTTCTCAGTGGGCAGCCTTCCTCCTCCTCCTCATCCTCCTCCTTTGCCACCTGCTGGGCTCTGGCTGCCTCGAGCAAGATGCTGGCCAGACTGTTGGCAAAGCACTTGCTGACCATCCCCATCACGCACGTGGTATGTCTCCAGTGAGCATAAATCCGTTTGACACCCGAGGTGCACACAGTGATCCCATTTGGGGGAGAAAGGGCAGAACTGGGGCTGGTGAGTGGGATGGCAGCACTAGGTGGCGCCTGCTGCTTGTCGCCTGCGCACAGTGCTGGATGTGCCCATGTGCAGGGCGTGCACAGGCCTTGCTTGGAGGCTGAGTGCGCAGGCTGAGTGCGCAGGCGGGCCCCAGGCTGCGTGTAGAGGCCAAGCAAGGACTGAGCGTGCAAGCCCAGCTGAGCGTGCAGACAGCTTGCATGCCAAGCAGGGAGGTGGTCCTGAGATGGGACCCAGCATGCAGCTCAAGCGTGAGGACCAGACTCCCAGTACTCCTTTTTCTCTGCAAAATGCTTGTGGGAAGGGGCTGGCACCAGGGTGCATTCCTAATGTCCCAGCCAGCCCTTTCTGAGGCACTTGGCTGTAGGTTTGGGGCAGGGAAAGGCTCTCCATGCTGCCCTTGGGGAGCCAGGGAGCATTTGGGAGGACAGGGCTTAGAGATCCAGCTCCAGCCCTGGCTCTGCTTTGGAGGCAGAGCAGTTTTGGGGGTGTTTTAGAGCAGTTTTGGAGGTGTCAAGGTACCAGTGGCCATGAGGTGTGCCCATGCCCAGGCATGGGGTAGGATCTACAGGGTAATATGAGCCACAGGAGCAGGCACTGGGGGAGGAGCAGAAGCAGGAACCGTCTGCCTAATATGGCCTTACCTCCTGCTGGCCCCAGGGTCCTTAACCCTTCTATGTTTTCTTTTTATCTCAACAGGACAAAAAACTGCGGATCTTTGACCCTCGAGCCAGCCCAGCTGCATCCCAGGTACCATCCCTCCCGGCTGCACTGTGCAGCACTGTGCAGGCAGCCCTGCTCACCTGGGGTGTGCAGTGAACCAATCCACCCAGTCCCAGCAGGGTTCTCATTGTTGCAGGAGGCCCCGCTCGCAATGGGGCTGCCTGCTGTGGCCCAGTGTGGCTCAGCACATGGGACTCCTGCCCTCCCATCTTCCTCACCTAGTGAGCTGCCTCAGTTCACTGGGCAGGAGGGACAATAGAAGGGCTTTGGCACTGCTGCCTACCTGTGGAGGAGCCCTGTGGGCAGCAGTCCCAAGCCCTTCAGGCATGAGGGCCCCAGAATGGCTCCCAGGCTTTGTGCTGCCATGCTGGGGCTGAGCAAAAGGCTTTTGGGAATAAAGTCCTGCCAAGGGTTAGGTTGGGCAGCTGGATTTCACGCAGCTCAGCAAAACAACAGTGATTAGGAAATAAGTAGAGGACTTGGGCCTTGCCATCTACATCAAGTTTAAACAGCCTCTTATTAGAGGCTTCCTGTGGCTTCAGGGCTCTGGCTGCCAACAGCTGCTGTTTCCCCTTGCAGAAGGGGTGGGAGGTTTTTGTGAGGGGAGGGGAGCAGTGGAGAGCAGGATGGGATGGCTGCAGAGGGCTCCTGGCACTGACGTGTGCCTGCCCCTGGGCTAAGGAGACCAGCAGCGTCCAGTGCCTGTGGGTGCTCTCTGAAGGTATGAGAGGTGCCTGGAGGCTGCCTTTATACATACAGCAATACAGTGTTGAAGTATAAATCCAGCAGTTATACATGCAGACAAGCCAGGATGAAGTGCACCCAGCCCTTCAGATGGCTCTGGGAGCTGCTCAACCTTGCAGGGAGGTGCCAGCTTCTGCTCCCGGATTCACTCCGCATCTCTCTGCCTTCCCTGCCCCCTGGTTCTTCCCCTGCCAGTCCTGTCACTTTGTATAACAGCATTTCTAGGATGCTGTGAGCTCCGTGGGCTGTAGCCAAGTCTCCTGGGGCGGGTGGACTCTGTCTAGCTGAGCTATTAAAAATAACGTGTGAATGATGGTGTCTGTTCAAAGCAGGCAGCTCACTTCCCTCCGTCGCCTCCCGAGCCAGGCCAGGGCCAGCACTGAGCCCTTGCTGGCACTCAGAGTTTGCCAAGAGAAATAGGCACCTTTGCTGCTGCGAGGTGCAGCACCACAGCCAGAACCCCATCCAGCTGAGAATTGATGAAGATGTTTAGTCTTGGAGAAGTACTGCGCTGAAGGGGAAAACTTTAAAATGCCATAAATCCTTTGGAAGCTTGCAGAGAGCTGGCTTAGCCAAGAGGGATAACGCTCCTGTGTTTTGTGTTTTTCCCCCCGTTGCTGGAGGGCCGGGACGCTTGGAAGGACTCCTGCTCCCTGGAGCCAATGTGGTTACAAAACCAAGTGCTGCCAGGGCCACCAAGTGGTGCCAGTGCCTCGCCAGCTCCCGGCTTTGAGGCCGCCTGGTTCTCACTGTGGTGACGGAGGTGAGCGATTGTTTCCGGCCGGCTCTGCTTGGAGCCGTGGCCACAGGCTCAGCACTGCTGCCAGCACAGCTCCATCCCTCTGCAGCGTGCCTCCAACAAAGCAAAGCTCAGCACAGAGCTGTTCCTCCGGCTCGTTTTCTTAATTTGCCAAGCCTGCCTCATTAAACCATTCCTTTTTTAGAGGAGAGGAAAAGGAAGAGAAGGAGCTAAAAGTGGAGCCTCAGGAGCAGGGAGGAGGTGTGGCTGCCGTGGGGCTGATGTCACTCTTGGGTCTCGTGGGTGCAGTGCACGCAGTGTCAGGGACCAGGATGCAGCCGTGCCTGGGACCTCAAGCTGCCCTTGGGAGTGGCCAGGAGCACCAAGCAGTGGCTGCTTGGCCTCCTGGGGGCCATGGTCACCTCTTTGCTGCAGCTGGTCCCTGCGCCTCCTGCACAGTTCCATCTGGGTGTTGTCCTTTTGTGAGGTCCTGCATGTCCCATCCGCCGCCTTGACTTCTCCCAAGGCCACACTCCCCTCCCTTCCCCTCTCCTCCCACGGGTTCAGGGCTCATTGCTGCTATACACTGTCTCCTTCCTCGCCTTGACCCTTGTGCTGGAGACAAGTTTCATCCCATCCCTCCCAGCTGCAGCCATGACAGGGCTGGGTGCTTCTCCCTTCCTACCTTTGCCAACCCTGCCGCACCTAGACATGAAGCATCCTTCTGCCTATGGGCACTCCTGCATTGCTTGGACCAAGCCCTGGGGTTTACATGTGCAGCAATTGTGGTCCTTCAGGCAATGGGGACAGCGCTGGGTGCCAAAGGTGTTGTCTCTCAGATGCTTTCCCAGCATCCTGATTTGGTGCAGCAGGGCCCTGTCCCCCACACGCAGCGTCCTGCATCCACCCCCACGCTTGCATGGCATGTGTAGGGCTGCGTGCATCTGGCCAGCACCTGGCTCACATTATGGGGTTGGGGCAGGCGCCACCGATACGCCGTGCTGCGGGGCCACGGCTGAGCACAGCCAGTGTGGGATGGAGAGGAGCTGTGCTCGTTCTCACGAGAAACTTCCCCCGATGCAGTTTCGGCAGAACTGGGGGCGAGGGAACGGCCACGCGTGCTGGGCGAGTGCACGCCTGTGCTCACGTTTTATAGAGCTCCCTTGGAGCGCAACACTTGTGTGACCGGGGCTGAGGGCAGCTGGGGACAATTCAGGGTGTGCTTGGTTATCTCCCTGCTTTGCAGGCCGTGTCATGTAGGAAGGTAGGGACCTGGGAGTGCCCGCCTCTGTCCGTGGCTCCCTGGCAGCCCCTTTTCCACACCCTGGCCATTACCCTACTTCTCCATCCCGCAGGCGAAGCCAGGTGTGGGTCTCCACAGCTGTGTGGGCAGGGCAGTGCCAGGGCAAGGCGGATGTGTGGGCTGGAGCCTCCTGACCGTGCCCACTACTAGGACCCTGCAGACACTGATGTGACACCTCTGCCCTGGATCCTGCCTTGGCAGTGGTCCTGTCACTTGCTGCTGGGTCCAGCTGGGCACCGCTCAGCAAGGGAAGGAGCACCAGGACATGGGAGGCTCTCTGCCTGCATCCCCACCCCAGCGGCGTGGTATCCCACGCCGGGGTCACCCTGGGGGTACCTGACTCCCAGCCTCAGCAGCAGCTTCCTCTGGGCAGAGGGAAGGTCCGCAGCATCCCACATTCCCAAGGAGACCGTGGGAAGCTTTGAAAAAGTTGGCCAAGCTCTGGGCTGCCTATTTATAGCATTGCGCGCTCTGCGCTCTCATGCTTCTGTTCCCCAGCGTAACTGCACGGGATTGTTTATATTTCCTCTGCTCTGCTTCCCCCTCAGCTATCCTTCGTAGGAATGCCGCTGGTATTGCAGACATGGGGAAGTCGAGGAGGATTCAGGCCGAGTCCCAGCATCACTGTGTGGGCACAAGGGCTCGCTGTCTGTGTGCTGGTCCGTCCTGCAGGCGCACTGGGGATGGCCTGTGGGGTCAGTGCGGTCACAGCCTTTCTGTGCTGCTGCTTGCTGCTGTGGGCTGGGGTGCTTTGGGAGCCACCTAGCTTGCTGTTCAGTGGGCAGAAGGGTGCCACGTTTGTCCCTCTCCGCTGTGGCACCCACACCCTAAACCCACTCTTCCCGTTTCAGGACTGGCACGGGGCTGCTGGAGCACTGCTGCAGAGAAGCTCTGTGTCTCCCATCCCCTGTGGATGCCCGGCTGCTGTGGTTTGGTGTGTTTCAGCAGGGGAGCGTGGTGTGACCACGAAGCTCAGGGCAGAGTACTTTGTATGTGGCTGTCAGAGAGGTTGTCTCTGCCGGGTTCAGGCACCTCCTTTCTCTGCTTCAGGAGTGCGGCTTCCGAACACAGAGCCACCTTTTGTGGGCATGCAGCCCCTCCCTGTGTTTCTCTGTCAGAGGAGCTGCTCTGCAGGCGTGGGGCCGGCCTGCCAGAGGCTGCTCTGCGCTCCTGGCCACCTCTGGAGTGAGCGGGATTTGGCAGCGAGGGGAGATCGCATTCTTCTGCAGGGAGGATGCACCATGGTTAACCCCCTCAGCTCCCCAGGAAGCTTTTCCTCTACCCCCTGGGCTCGTGCCTGTTGGTGGCAGCAATTGCTTTCCCCATCCTTTTCTCCACAGGGTTCAGATGCCTGCGGTCTGCCAGCCTTGGGCATGGCAGCACCGAGGGATCCCAGAGCTCGGGGGCTTCCCCCCGCTGCCTAGCCCTGCCCTGGGCTCCCCAGCCTCTGGCCAAAGGTAAATATTCCAGGCAGAGGCTGGGATCGCCCTGGTGCAGGAGCAGTGTTTGCTTTGTGTCAGGCTCTCCTAGGCAGCCGAGGAGTCGAAATCTGCCGGCAGCTGTTGCCAGCTCACGCTGACCCACTGTGGCTGTGCTGCCAACAGCTGCATCTGACACGCCAGCCGCACTCCCCACGGTGTGGAGTGCTCAGCCGCCCCCATGTCACACAGCGTCCCCGGGGCTCTGCAGGGCTGGAGACCCCACGGGCTTGCAGTGAGAGCCAGGGCAGGATGGGGAGCAGGAGGGGGTTGGGGACGAGCTGATCAGTGGGTGCACAAGGAGGCTGCCAGCATCATTTGTCTCCAGACCTGGGTTCTTGCCCAGCGCTGGCAGCCCCGTGGACCTGCGTCCACTCTGGGGCTCTTGTCTGACCTCAGCACCCCGCTCACACCACCCCTTCCTGACCTTAGCATCTGCCTCCTGCACAGACACAGGTGGGGTTCCCGGGGGCCCCCGGGGGAGCAGCTGCCACTAGGTGGAGCGACACACGCGCCGTCCTGCCCTGCACGCTCACCTCTGGCAACATCTGCACAGCCTGGTGTCTGAGCCACCTCCGAAACCGGAGCGCCCCGGCCCCAGCCTCCCGCATATTTGCTGACATACGTACTGCTCAGCCCGGGATGGAACTAATGCAGAAAACATGTTTCCCCGCCGCAGCGTGCGCAACGTGGGCTGTGAGCGGCGAGGCCCCGCCAGGGCACTGGGCTGGGCTGGGCGAGGGTCCCAGCACCGTCTCTTCTCCACAGTGATCTGGAGGTGTGTTCTAGCACGCTGTGCCCCATCCCACCCAGCTGGGGACCATCCACGGCTCCACCACGTTGTGCACAGGAGAGCTTCAGCTCCCACTGAGCTGCGTGTGCTGCGGGGAGGCACTGCCACCGAGCGTTCCCTGCCCTTTGCCAGCTGTGCCACCGGGGCTGGCACCCCTGGCTCCCCTGGTGCTGCTTGCTCCATGGGACTGGGAGCCAGCAGGGCCGGCACGTGAGGCTATCAAATCTCCAGCTGTCAAGTTTTGGCTGCCACAGTCGTGTGGCTCAGGTGCAGAAGCGACCTCCTTGCTGGCAGTCCTGGCTGGGGTTGGGCTTCCAGCCCTCCTGGCCCCGGCTCCCAGGGTTTCCTTCCCCTCTCAGCACTGATACTGGTTCCGTCCTTCTGTCTGGTAGCAAGGCCCTGGGCTGGTGGGGAGGGCTGGCAGCCCCCCAGCTATCTACCCCACTTCCCCAACTTTGGGGCCTTCCTTGTCCCTGCTGCAGTGACACAGCCCTCACACTGCACAGGGGACACATCACCTGCTTAATTGCCAGGAGTGGGACTGGGCTGAAGGGATGCTGATCCTGGAGCCATGCAGTGGGAAGGATCGTGCAGGAAAGGAGGACAATGTCAAGGGGTCTGTTCCACCAGAGAGGTCCCCACTGCTGGTGGAGATGCTTTGAATCTTGCCCCACATCCTGCTGCTGCTGCAGGGAGCACCAGGCATGGCTTGGCCCCTCACAGGCCATGCTGGCTGGCATGGCTGTGTTTGTCCTAGCATGGGATGTGCTTGGCACCAGTGCCCTCTCCTACCCTGGCTGTGGGCCGCAGCAGCTCCTCCATAGAGCAGGCATCCTGCTGGGACTGAAGGGGGCTCCCAGAAAGGTGTCTCCCAGAGGCACAGCACCTCCATGGGGACACAGCTCCTCCAAGTGCCAGGAGAGCATGTGTGTGCCACCTCCATGTGCCTCCCACCCTGGGTGTGCTGGGTCCCGTCTGTGCAGGGAGCATTCAGGAGTGCTGGGCTGTGTGGTGGTGCTGGAAGCACTCGGCTCAGCTCTGCCTTTTCGTGACAGCTCTGGAAGCGTTGGTGGTTGGGCTGTTTTCTTGGCGCTGGTTAAGCGAGAGCGAGGGAACTCCAGCACCTCCTGTGTCACACAGCTAGCACTGCTGCTGGGTCCTGCTGGGACACCGGGAACCGCTGGGCACATCTGGGCACCACGTGGGAGCAGGCACTGTAACTCTTTCCCTCCCATCCTCAGCAGAGCTGCACCAGGGCCCAGCAGTGGGACTGGGGATGGTGCCACAGAGGGCAAAGTCTGGGTGCACTGGGGGGTAGCAGCCTGAAGGGAGAGGGGCTGCTGGGCTCAGTTTATCATCAGTGTCTCGGTAGCCTCTGGACACACGTGGGTGGGACACCTGCATCCTGAGCCAGGATGTGGCACGGATGAAGAGCCCAGGATACAACTGGGGAAGTAAGTCCCTCTTGCTCCTCGGCTGTAGCCATGCACAAGCGTCCTGTTGCCAGCATGGAGCAGCTTTTTGGCACGCTGACCCCAGGCCCCATGTTTGGTGCAGGAGGAGCCATGGGTGGTGCTGGGATCCAGAAGCCATCCCACCACGCTCACGTTCCCTGCCGCCACCCTCCACTCATCCCAATGACCACATCAGCACCACCGAGGTGACCCTGCACGGACAGTCCCAGCCTGGAGGCCGTCCCCACCCCGCTGGCACTGTGGGCACCCCTTGGTGGGGGTGAGCTCAGCCCCATGCACTCAGCCCCGCAGTTGCTCACGGCCGCGCTGTAGCTGCACACAGAGCACGGTCCTGCACGGCGTGGGCAGTGGCAGTGCTGACGGCAGTGTCTGCTGTGTGCCTTGCAGAGCGTCCCAGGACACGAGAACAACAAGGACTCCCGGCTGCTCTGGATGGGAGCCAGCGATTGCCTCATCTCCGTGGGGTTCAGCCAGGTACGGGCCTCACTGGGAGGGCAGCTCCGTGCCAGCTGGGATTTCCCACCCTGTGCCAAGGCCACGGCACGGCCGCCCCGCACATCTCCGCAGCGCCGGCCTGGGGCTCCCATCCAGCACGATGGCTGCAAGGCAACGGCAGCCCCAGGAGCTTTTTAGGGAGGCCTGTACCAATAAGAGCCGTCTCGGGGAAGGAGCAGATCTCCCGTGGGTGGCAGAGCCTTCGGCCGCCTCCTGTCCTTGCAGCACCTTGGCTGCTGCCGTGTCGAGTCACAGCAGCCATGCTGGGCTGTCCTGGCCACATTGCTGCTGGCACAGCGGCCGCTGGCCCTCATACCCCAGGGTGCTGAGTGCGTTCAGCTGTGTCCCCCCTGGCAGCAGGAGCGGGGTGGCCATATGCTGTAGCACTTGGGGGCTAAGGAAGGCAAGGACAAAGGGTTGGACTAGATGATCTCTAGAGGTCCCTTCCAACTCCTACAATTCTGTGATTCTGTGACATGGCCGAACAGCCACTGATGCAATCCATGTCTTTGTCTCTGCAGATGCGTGAGCGGGAGGTGAAGCTCTGGGACACACGGAAATTCAGCAGCGCGACTTTCACCTTGGCACTGGACACCTCATCTGGGTAGGGATGGGGATGGTGGCTGAGGGGGGACACGATGCTGCACAGCAGTGCTGAGCGGGGCTGTGCTCCAGTGCTTGGGGACCTACAGTGAGCACAGCACGAGCTGGTGAGTGGCCCCTGGCATCAGCAGCACTCAAGCAGGAAGCCAGGGGTCAGGCTGGAGACCTGGCCGTGTCCCCCGCACCAATTGCTTGGGATGGGTAGGAGGTGACAGCGCTGGGGACAGCACATCTGTGTCCCCAGCAGCACTGTGACAGGCAACAGCGGTGCTGGTGGTGGCTGTGTGTGCTGTGGGTGGTGTTGTTTGAGAACAGCCAGGCCTGTGACACAGAACTGCAGGCAGGTGAACTCCTTTGGTACAGCAAAGGGCTGCAGCGGGCTGTGTGCTCTGCACAGCAGCACAGGAGCTGCCCGGTGTCAGGGTCTGCCTGCAGGGCATCCCTTTGGGAAACAGAACAATGGCTCTCAGGGCTGTGAGGAGTCAGTGCTTCTTTTCAAGGTGCGATGGCAATGTCCTTTGTCTGCATGCCTGCCAGGGCTCTCAAGGTGACAAATGTTTGAGCTGGCGTCACCACTCCCATGTACCCCTTGCCGTGATGCACGCAGGGAGATGGGAGCCACTCCAAGAGGCAGGAGGAGGAGAAGGTGGTGCCTTCATTCCACAGGAGTGATGGAGGCTGGGGGCAAGGCTCTTGCTGCGCTGTGCTGGAAGCCTCTGGCTCTCCCCAGAGCTGCTGGCAAAGCAGCAGGGACGCCATGACCCTCGTCACACAGTGAGGTGGATCCATCACAGGCCAGGCTGATGGAGCAGGCTAGGTGACTGGAGCAGCTGGGTGCCACTATGTGGCCTCTGGCAAGGAGCTGAGTGAGCTGTGACAGCAGAAGGGCACTTGGCTGCCCTGCCATGGCCCCGCGTGAGGTGTCACCCCTGAGACAGCAGCTGGGACCCACAAGAGAGCAGAGGAACGGTTGCTGACGTGGTGTGGAAGTGCTGGCATATCCCTGCTGGGAAGGTCAGTTTAGCATGATGGCCAGGGGGCAGCCAGAGGTGGAGGCAGAGCAGGAGGCTTCAAAGCATCACTCATCTCCTGCAAGCTCGCAGGGCTCAGGGTTTGTTGGCTGGGCTGGGACAATAGGCAGAAGCAGCCTCAGCTGGCTGTGCCTCCAAAAGAGTGAGACTGTTGCAGGGGAGAACAGTCCTTCCCCAGCGCAGGGGACCACCTCCCTCAATGTCATTAGTGCCCGGAGCGAACCTCCTCCAGGGGATCCACGCGGCCACAGGCTGCGACGCTTCGGGGTTTATGCAGAACCCCCCAGCTGCACAGTGCCTGCAGGAATCACCCCAAACCCTACCACTGCTCGGCCCCCGTGCACGCAGGGACTCAGCAGCCCATCTAAATTGGATCCAGACGTGGGGCCGCGCTCAGCCCCACTTGCGCAGGCTGCAGTTATTTTGGCTGCCGGCTTTATCGGCCGCCAGGAATGCGGCTGGCAGGCAGCGCGCCGTGTGTCGGCCCGCGGCTCCGGGAGCCTGCAGCTGCGTGGCAGTCGGTGCTGATAAGGGCTGGGAGCACACGGGGAGCAGTGAGCAGAGGGAGGTGTTGGTAGGACGGACGCAGGGGTCACAGCGTGTCCCCACCGCTCGGCATCTGGGGACCCTGTGGGGGACACAGCCAGCTCGGGGCCGGGTGTGGAGGAGCTGCTCCCAGGCACCATCCCGGGGGTGCCAACCCCAGACTCGTTTGCCACCTTCATCTTTTACCCACTGCCCCGTCTCCATCCTACCATCCCCCGCTGCCCATGATCGAGTTTGCACAGGGGCACACTGGGTCACGGGTGCCTCTCACAGCTCACACGGCCATCGAGCAGCGCTGCCCGGTGCTGGTGCTGGCCATGCAGGCAGCGCAGAGCTCATTGAGGAAGCAATCAGTGGGCGGGCAGGAAGCTCATACCATTCATTACTGACGCGGGGCGGCAGGAAGGGGAGCATGCAACACGCCTCGGGCCCCTTGCCTGTGTGGCCCCAGGTACCCAATAGCACCCCCAAGTAGATAGAGGACAGCTGCAGCATGGCCAGCCCCAACACACTGCCATGCACCTGAGTCCTACGGGTAGCTGTGTTCTTGCCAAACATCCCTGGGGAAGGGGTGCCTGATCACCCCAGTTTCTCCTCTGCGTCTTCAAGTGTGTTTTGGGGGTGCCCATCCCATGTGTGCTGTGAGAGCTTTGCACAAACCTTGCTATGGGGCAGCAACACCTGGCACAGCCCAGCCCCGATGGCAGGGGGCGTGGGTGGCCCCAGCCCCACTCCGTGTCGCCGTCCCCAGAGTGCCGCCTGTTGCTCCCTTTGAATCGGGTTTTGTCTTCCCTCTGGCACTTTTTAATTAGATCAAGGAACAGCAGGAATAGGCCTCAATAGGTTATTGTTGCCCTAAATTGTAACCAGCACCGGCGGGGTTGGGTTACAGGCTCAGCCGCAGGGTCAGTGGCCAGACCTGATGCAGCAGCCCACGGCCTGGTGCCATCTCCACACAGCAGCAGTGAGAACAGTGGTGCCTTGTTGTGCCATACCACCAGGCCTGCACAGGGTCCCCAAAGCCCGCAGATGCTGGAAGCCAGGTTCTAAAGACAGGAGCATCCGCCAGGAGCCCCATCTGCTTGGTGTCCCTGTACGGTGCCTATCCTCACACCCCACAGTGCCACCACACTCCCGTCGTGCTGCACGGGTACCATGAAGGCACGGGGTCATGGGCTGTTTGTGGGAGGGCCAAACGACGGGGCCCTACGTGGGGTGAAGTCCTCAGGGCTGGGCGGTGCGTGCAGGGAAGGAAGGCGGTTTTGGAGAGCTCAAGCTCTGTTTGGCTGTAGGATGTGAAGGGTGGTTCCCCCTGGGGACGCTGACCCGGGCAGGCTCTGTCTGCTGCACCCATCGATGGAGTCGGAGCCCACAGAGGGTTTGCTCACTGCTCACTCCCAGCTGCAGGGCTCCAGCTCTCGTGTGTGCCAAGGCACGCGTCCCCAGTGTCACACTGTCACTCCCCCACTCATTGGCTGTGATGGGACTGCTAATGCAGATTTGGATGCGATCCCCACCCCGTCAGCCTCGTGAGGCTCCCTGCTGCCATGGGGCTTACATCCCACGTCGGGTTATTTCCATCTCAAATCCCCATGCAGGTAGCCCCGGCAGGACCTCCCCCCATCCTGATGTGAAGCCATGTGTGCTGGCTTTTCCCAGCACTCAGCAGCCATCTGCTATGATTTTGGGTAGCACTGGGCGTTCTGGGGTTTTCCAACAGCCCCCACCCCATTGGCAGGGCCACGGTGGCAGAGCCCTGAGCAGGATGGATCCCTGTCCCCATACCCACCTCCAAGACAGGAGCATCCCTGACCCCCACCCTCACCCCCGTGCTTTTCTCTCTGCTCCTGGTGCCCACATGTGGCTCAGGGAGGGACGGAGGTTTCCCTGTTGCTGCTTGGAGGGGTTAACGCCGTGTGGCCCCGCAGCCTGCTCTGCTCATCACGCCGTGTAAAAATAGCCACGTGCCTTGCTCTGGCAGGAGCGTGGCGAGCTCCGTCACTGCCGAAATCGCTCCCAGATGGGCCACGGCCCCATCCCGGCCTCGAGCTGGCCCGCAGCCGCCTCTGCGGGCGACCGCCGCTCCCCAGCCCCGGCCTCGTCAGCTTTCCAGGAAGCCAGCAATATTTCTGCCTTTCCACAAGCTCCTCCTGGCAGCCAAAGCTTCACCGCAGAGCGGGGGGGGCTGCAGGACGCTGACACACATACCACCCCCCTCCGGCTCCCTGTGGATGTCCCTCACCAGGGGGTAGGGGGGCTGGGGACCCTGGCACCCCTGTTGTAGGCTGCGTGTCCTGCCGGGCTCTGCTGCAGCCACGGGCACCCAGTGTGGGCTGCCAGGTACTGGGGACACAGTGACGTGTCCCACTGCCTGCTGAGCGCCAGCCTTAGTGCCCTGTGCCCGGGGCACTCGGTGACCACCCTGTGGGCTTGAACGGCAAGAGGGATTTTAGTTTGGATTCGTGTCAGGGGGTTTTGCAATCCCTTCTCTGCTCTGATTCAGCTCAGAGGAATTAGCAGCACTGCACAATGTGCTGCACTCATCTGCTCAGGGCTGCAGTGGAGCTGGCAGCAGCCGGGGGACTTCTGCACTTAGTGTAGGGAACCGTGGGGGTTTGGAGGCTGCACTTCTGGGGCTGTGAGGGCAATTTTGGGGCTGCAAGGGCACTCTTTGGGTGCAACTGAGCTCCCGCAGAGCCGTGCAAGTGCAGAGGTGGGTGCCAGGTATCAGAGGGTCCACGTGCCACAGTGCAGCACGCTTTGACCCCACTGCTGTGTTCCTGCATGCTGGGGCCTGTGCTCAGCCACAGTGCCCAGCGTGGTGCCCGGGGACCACGGCACAGCAGCTCAGTGCTGGGGAAGCAGGGAGGTGGCAGCAGGAGGGCTGTGGAATGAAACCCTGAAGGGCAAGGAGATTGCTGTGCCACGTGCCAGCAGCATCCCTGCACCAATGAGCCAACACCGTGGCACGGCTGGATGGGGACCACGTGGCACCGATATGCCAGCACAGTGCTCATGAGCTGCTGGAAGCTGCCAACCCAGCAAGGTCCTAGAGCCCATAGAAATAATGGGAAGGGAAAAGAAAGGGGTGCAGAGGGAAGGAGCTGCACGGCCAGTCCTGGCAGGGGACACGGTGGTGGCACACGGAGCACCCGCCGGCACAGGGCTCGAGCTCCGCCGGGGAGTTTTCTGCTCTCCTCCTCGCAGGGCTGGAAAATATACAAAGCTCGCAGTGAAAATATTTACACAGCAGCAATTTTCAGAGGAATTTGGGATGTTAATTTAAAAAATCTGTGGGGAGAGAACCACAATGGGCCCTTTGAGCGGGCGAGCGTGGCCCTCGCGCCTGTCCGCCCGCGCCGGAGAGGGGCCCCCGCCGCCGCCGTGCCAGCCCTAATGGGAGCCAGCCCTGCCGGAAACCCACCTGGGAGCTGGGGGGGTGCAGACGGCCCCGCTGCCGCCCCACGCCCCTAATTGCATCCAGAGCACACGAGGCCGGGTCAGGGCCGTGCCCTATGGGTGCACCCGGGGGGCCCAGCGAGGCGGGGGCTGCAGGGCACTCACCTGAGGACGGGCTCCCAGCTCCGCAGCCCCCTGGGCCGCCGGCTGTGGCAGCGTTTCAGCCAGCTTTGCTCACTTTCTCCAAATAAAACATACCTCCACGGGCAGGGACCCAACCTGGAAAATTCCAGCCCGAAAGATAAAGGATTGGAAAACGATTAAAACCAGAGGTTGGAACAGAAAGCACTTGGCAGCGGGAACCTAGTGCCGGCCCCGAGCCCCTGCTGCAGCTAGTGCACGAGCATGGCTGGGGGCTCACACGCAGCAATCGGGGCCCCGCATGGCTACACCAGCCCTGGCTGTGGTGGCAGCATCTGGGCTGGGGGCTGTGGCCCATTGCTGGGGGCCACGCTCACCCCAGGCACATCAGGGCCAGAGCTTTGGTGCCGGCAGAGCCCCCCGCAGCCCCTCGGCCGTGCGGGGAGGAGGAGGTGACGTCAGGAGGTTATCGGGTTGGGCCGGACTGTGTCGGCCGCCCCACAGCCATCTGGCAGCGGTCACGATGAAGTCAGGCGGGATGATGCGCGGGGCCAGGGCGCGTTTGGAGCTCACCGCCTCTGTTTTGGTGACACCTCCTTAGCACTCGCAGTGGGAGGCGGTTTCGTGGGGGTGAAACCTCCTCAGAATGAGGGAAACTGCCCTCTGTGCTCTGAGTCACCCACTGCCAGCACAGAGGGGATGCGGGGACACAGGGACACGGGCGTGGCTGTGGGGCAAGCAGAGCTGTGCTGCCCTCGGGGGGTCCTGCAGCCCCTGCCTCACCAGCTCCCGGAAGGATTTCTCACAGTCGTCGTTATTCTTTTATTATTTTTCTTACAAAATGACATCCTTCTGGTCTGCCTTACAAAACCTGTACTAGAAAAAGTTTTCCCAGAAGAAATGGGAAATAACCACGTATAAATATTCTCTCTGAGTCCATAAAGCTCTGGTTGCCCGCGCGGCGCGTCCTTCAGCCCGGCGGTGCCGAGGGGCCCAGCTCCTCGTCCGGGGCTGCACCGCTCACATCAGCTCCAGGGAGCGGGCACCGTGGCCGTGCTCCGCTGAGGGGCCCCAGTTGCCAGCACACTGCTGCCCCTCAGCCGAGTCACCGCCGTCCTCCTTCCATCTTCCTTCCTGGCGCTCACTAAAACAAGGCCGACCCAAACCCGAATTAAAAACCAAAGCCTTGGCTGCCCGCGTTGTGCGTCCAGTCACAGGAATCAAGGCGCCTGGGCCGAGCACCGCAGTGGGTGACTGCTCCCCACGTGTGTGTAAGCCCCTCGGAATTGCACGTTACAGGTTTGGGCTCTGCCTCAGCTCAGTGAACCCGCCGCCGTTCCTCGGCCTGCAGCTGCTCCCGCCTCAGAAGTAGGAGGGCTTCAGTGCCGCGCCGTTGTTGTTGCTGGGGTAGTGCGCCTGCATCAGCGGCACCTCGCACTCGGGGCCGCCCGCCAGCACGGCGTTCTCAGGCCCCCGGCAGCCGTGCCCACCCCGCTCGCCGTTCTCTAGGCACGCCTTCACGCCCTCCAGCTCCAGCGGGCCGGCCTCCACCCCGCTGCCCGCGTGCGCCTTGGCCCGGCGGTGCCGGCGGTAGTAGGTGACTGCCGTCACCGCCACCACCAGCAGCAGCACGGCAGCCAGCGCGGGGACGATCATCAGGGCCAGGTTGTTGTCCTTGCTCTGGGTGACGGGGGAGTGCTGCTGGTGGCTCGCCGGCAACGTGTGCGCCTCCACGCAGAACTCCTCCCTGGAGCCCTTGTCCCCCAGCGGCCCCACGCACACGCGGTAGGTGCAGTTGGGTTTCAGCGCCCGCACCGTGTACTCGGCGAGAGAAGCCGGCAAGCGGAGCATCACGGGGCGCTTCTCCGGCCCGGAGAGGTTGCGGTAGCTCAGCCGGAAGCCCCTGAGCTGGGCATTGGACTGGAAGTAGTTCTGCAGGTCCACCCGCAGCGACGTGCTGCTCACCTGCGTGATGCTGATCCTCCGGCCCGGAGGTGCTGCTGGCGTGGCCGGGGACGGCGTTGTGCCCCTCACCGCCTCCTCCTCCTCCTCCTCTTCCTCTTCCTCCTCACAGAATGCCCCAGCGAAGCCCGGTGGGCACAGGCACCGCAGGTGACCGTGGGCTCCCAGCTGGCAGGTGCCACCGTTCAGGCATGTGCGTGGGGGGCACAGCTGCGGCGGGGGGCTGCTGGCAGCTGTGGTGAGACTGAAGGGCAGCGGCGTGGAGCTGAAGGGGACGGCGCGGGGCTGCAGGGTGGTGGCGGTGGTCCCGGGCTCCGGCGGTGGGCGGCTGACAGTGGGAAGGGGTGCAGGTGGTCGCGGTGCAGTGGTGCGCGGAGCGGAGGTGGTGGCAGCGGCGGTGGTGGTGGTGGTAGGGCAGCCGAAGTCGGCGTATTGCAGGTGGTGGAGGAGCTTCCCCGAGTTTTTGGGGGGGAAGTGGCAGCGTGTCTCCTCGGGCCGCCGGAGGAGCGCGCCGCTGGCGTTCACCCACTGCACGAGCCAGCTCATCTGGCAGATGCAGTTGAAGGGGTTGCCGGCGGCTGTCATGGCGCGGAGCCTCGGGAAGAATCTGGAGAAGTCCCGAGGGATGGTGTTGATGTTGAGGTTGCTGATGTCCAGCTCCTGCAGGTTGTGAAGGCCGCGGAAGTCCTCGGGTGGCAGCTGGGAGATGTGCGTGTTGCCGGCCAGGCTGAGCTTGGTCAGGCTGCCCAGGCGCCGCAGCAGCGCCGGCACGCGCTCCAGCAGGTTGTCAGAGACATCCAGCTCGTGCAGGTTGTTCTGGGGCTGGAAGAGCTCCTCGTCCAAGCTCGTCAGGCCCAGCCCCGCAATCTTCAGGGACTCAATGTTGACGGCACGGAGGGCACCCGGTGCGATGGTAGGGATCTTGTTCCAGCTGATGTCTAGCAGCAGGAGGTTGGGCAGGTCAAGCGGGGGCACGGCCCAGAGCTGGTTGTTCTGCAGCTTCAGCTCCAGGAGATTCTCCAGCGTGTCGAACGCGGTGGCGTGGATGTGCTGGATCCTGTTCTTCTGCAGGTAGAGCCGCTCCAGCAGCCGCAGCCCGTGGAAGGTCTCGTTGGTGATCTCCTGCAGCTGGTTGGAGGACAGGTCCAAGTTGACGAGCTCCGTTAGGGGCTGGAAGATGTTTTTCTGGATGCTAGTGATCTTGTTTTGCGAGAGGTCCAAGAGCTGCAGGGCAGGCAGCCCTGCGAAGCTGTCCTCACTGAGCATCGTGATACCGTTCTCAAAGACATACAAGGAGAGGGTGCTGGGGGGCAGCCCTCGTGGCACAGTGTGGCCCCGCCTGGCCGCGCACAGGATGGTCGTGGGGTCCTGGCACTGGCATCCCGTGGGACATGCCCGTGCCAGCTGCCCAGGGAGCAGCAGCAGCAGCGTGCAGAGGACCAGCTGGTTCATGGTGTCAGCTCTGTGGGAGAGAGAGGTTTGCATGAGGATACTGTCGCCCAGGCACGCATGGCTTCACACACAAAGCACACAGCATTCAGGGCAGCACTCAGGGACGGGACGGCTGCACGCTGCTCCCAGGCCAGGCTGGCAGAGAAGCCCCAAACCTGGCTCCTGGTGGGACAGGGACAGCCGTGCTCAGCCCTGCCGCCACCACCACCCGGGACACCCCAGCCCCAAAGGGAGCACAGCAGAGCCTGAAGGCCCCTGCTGCTCTGCCCAAGGCACGTAGCAGTGCACGGGCTGCTAAGCGCTCTGCTGTCCCCCTCCCCACATCCCCCACATTTAGGGCCACGCACCCCCAGCTCCTCCACACACAGTGTCCTGGCTCGTGGGGCGACACGACCCCCACGGCGGGCGGCAGGGAAAGGGCCCCTCCTTTCCCGGCTGCTCTCGGCAGGGTGCAAACCAAACATGTGGGACGCGCCGCCTCCATCCCAGCAGACGCACCCGGCTCGGCCTCCGCCAGAGAAGGGGGTGGGAGCCAGCCCTGCTTCCCGCACTGCGAGCACGACTTAACCCTTTCCTTGTGCTGTCCGTGAAGCAGACAACTGCCTGAGCCCCCCGGGACCCCACACCGTGGCATTCTGCCCCTGCCATTGCTTTGCCCCATAAGAGCTGCGAGGTGGTCCTTGTGGGGTGGGTCTGTGCCCCCCCAGCACCAGGCTGAAACCCGGGGCAGTGTTTTGGGGAGTTGGTTGGTACTATGAGGTGATGTTGTTTCCAGCAACCAGAGCTGGAGGTTTCCCCCATGCCAGGGAAGCACAGGAGCTGGTGGTGGCAATGGCACTCAAGGGCAGTGACACCCAGAGGTGGCAATGCCATGAGGTGACCTGGGCCAATGAAATACTGCTGGTGTGAGGATAAAGGAGCCACTGCCCCTGCAGGGTGGCCTGGGGCTCGGGGACATGGCTGCAGGGAAGCAGAGCAGGGTTTGACAGCTTGGGGACAGCAGCACTGCTGATGGGCCATGGGGAGCCCCTGCCCAGCCCCGTCCTGCTCCAAAGGCCCTGTGCCAAGCTGTGTCCCCACTGCGGGCTCAGCCCTTGGCAGATCTCCAGTGCTCTTGTCTCCCAAATCCCTGGCTGCACGTGGCAACTTTGCGTCCCAGAAAGCTTCTTCTGTTGGCATCCCAGGATTCTGGCACAGCACCGGCCTCGCTGGGCTGCAGAGTCCTTGGGCTTCAATCCTCATCCTTCTGGCACTGACTGACCCGGGGCAGAGGAGTCCAAGGAGAGGATGCTCCTGGTGTGAGCAGGGCTGGAACAAGCCCTCTGTGCCCATGTCCCCGGGACAGAAATCCTGGCTCATGTCCTTGCTCAGGACACGGCTTATCTCTCAGCCCTGTCTTTCAGCCCTTCTAATGACAAGCCCTAATTAGTGCAGGCGAGGGGCAAGACGCAGGGCTGCAGGAAGGCCATGGCCCTGCCTCCTTCATCACCCCACAGCATGGCACGTGGGGCGACAGCGAGGGCTCTGTGGGGCGCACAGCCCTGGCAGCCCCTTCCCATTGCGCCTGTCACCTCCTCCCCTCCTGCTGGGCCAATGAAGGTCGTTAATAGCTGCAGGCAAATAAAACCCTGCGACTCACTGGGGCCCCGCTGTGTGCTGGGGGCTACCGGGTAACACAGCAGCGCGTGCTGCTGGCTGCCCCCGCTGCCCCTCCGCCACGGGGGGGCCGTGGCCGGGCTGTGCCGAGCAATGGCTGTGCCAGGGGGCAGCACCGCACCCCTAGTGCCCCCAGATGACTGCGCTCACTGCAGCAGGATGGGGTTAAGGCGGAGGCTGTGGTCCTGGGGTGCGCCCAAGGGTGGGGTGCACCCGCGCCGCTGGGCAGGGTCACCACAGCCGCCTGAGTCACTTGGCCCAGGGACACCAGCACTGGGAGGAGCCGCTCTGTGGCCATGCGGTCATGGTCACTGAGCCCCCTGCCCACGCCCGTACATGGGTGACCCTGGGGTAGAATAGCCAGCAGGACACAGCCACGCGTGGTGACCGGGCTGTGCCAAAAGAGCATCACGCAGCCTCACAAAGAGGTTTGGGGGAACTGGTGGCATTAAGCACTGAGCTGGTGGACGGAGGTGACAGCACCAACCCACAGCTGGGACATGGGGCAGCCGTGCAGGGACAGCAGGCATGTGGGGATGGCCACAGACCGGGCCGGGCTCGAGGGCAGCACGGTGCGGGGCTGTGCCTGCTGGGTGGGCAGCGTGGTGCCGGCGGGGCACGGGCCCCAGGATGGGACGTGGTTTTGCAATGCCAGGGTCGGGTTTCGCTGACGTGTCCGTGCTGCAACCAGCTGCTGACTCTGAGCCTCTCAGCCCTTTAATTACGCTGGCATTTCCTCCCCAGCTGCCAGGCTCCGCTCACCGGCCCCGGGCAGGTTGGGCTGGGTCGTGACCGCGGCCGAGCATCCCGCCTTGCCGGTCGGGCACCACGCGCTCCACCTGCAGCTCCACACCTCTGCCACCGCTCTGCCGACACCGCTGTGCTCCTCTGGCACGCAGCAGCACGCTGCACAGCCCCCGGACGGGCACGTGGGGCCAAGAGGAGAGCCCAGCTTGGAGCCTGGCAGCTGGGCAGGGGCAGCACAGCCGCGCTGGGGGGAAGCACTTCTCCCAGAGGTGCTTGGCCATCTCGCCCTGCCAGCGGCCCACTGCTCCTTGGCTGGGCTCCCCCGGCCTGCACCGCAGATACTTGCCGAATTATTCATATTTTCCGGCTGCAGGAGGATCCAGGCTCAGCCTCCCCCTCTTGCACAGCCTCTCCCTGCCAGCCTGGGGGGGGAATGCTGTTCCCACTCCCTGGGATGGACAGCTGGGTGTGTCCTGCTGTACGTGGGGACACAGCAGGTCACCCCTTTTTGCACCCGAGGGAGAGCCCGATGCCAGCCAGGCACAGCGCGGGGTGGGTGGCAGCACCAGCTGCTGCGGTGACAGTGGGGCATCACCTGCCCTGTGCTGCAGGGGTGACACGTGGGCAGGAGGGGCAGATGGGGCCCCTCACAGCCACAGGAAGGTCGTGGTGGCCCTGCCACTGTGCGAGCAGTGCCCGCAGGTCTGTGTGCTCACCTGGGTCTGTGCCCACCTGGCTCAGAGGCCGGCGAGCCCAGGGTGCCCTGAGCCCCAGGACTGGGCCCCACAAGCTGGAGGGGACTGCACTGTCCCAAAAGCTCTCGTCCCACCCCGTGTCACAGAGGATTCCCGACCCGGGGGGTACCAAGCACGGCCAGGACGTCCCCTCCTGTCCCCACACCCCGGTGAGTGAGGCCCCACGTCCTCCTGGCTCCCCGTGCGGAACAAAGCCACCGTTGTTGCCGGCACGCAGCCAGCCCGGTGGGCACCGGCACGCACACACGGCTCCGTCCCCACCGCCGCTCGGGGCCCCGCACGGAGGAATGCGGGGCCTTCCCTGACACCCCTGTGTCAGCACGTGCCCCCTCCCCACGATCAGCCCTTAATCCGCCTTTTCCCTTCCACTCGCCCTCCGCCGCAGCTCCCACCTCCTCCTGCGCTCCCTCCCTATTTAATTAAAGTTTCCGCAGCAGCCGGGGAGGAATGCGGGCCTGCTTATCGCCTCCCCCCGCGCCAGCCCCTCGGCCCGCTCCTGCCCCCGTGACCCGGCCACGCTCTCAGGTGCCGGGAAGGGGAAAAACCAGCAGAGCCGCTTCGCCCGGAGCCAGCGGTGCCGCCCCACTGCCACGCGCGGATTCCTGCGGCCTGACTGCGGCCGTGCTGTCCCCGAGCGCTTCCTCCCGCCGCGTCCCGTCGGGCGGCAGAGCCAGCCGGGCAGGCAGCGTTGCGTCAGCGCGACCCGGCCGGGCCACCCGGGCTTGGCGTGGTGCGAGGAAAAATAGTAATTAGTGTCGTTCGTCACGGCGGCACGGCCCAGCGCCGTGTGGGCAGCAGCCGGGCCGTGGTGAGGCCGGGCCGCCGCCACCGGGATGGGACGTGATCGCTCAAGGATGGGGACGCGATTCTGCTCGGTGCCGTCGTCCGCTGGGATGGCCGGGTGCCGGCGGCGGCCGCACGGAGAAGCGAGGGATGCTCGCCCCGTCACGGCCGGCGGGGCGGGCAGCTCCGGTGTCAGCCCGGCAGGCGCGGCAGGAAGCCGGCGGGGCATCCCAGCGGCCGGCGGCGGCTCAGCGCCCTGCTGGCACGCTTCCCCACGGGACATCGGTGCCAGCTGCTCCCCGCCTGCTGTCCCCCGAGCAGCCCCGCCGCCGCACCGGGATGGGCACGGACGGACGGACCGCGCCGCGTCCCACACGTATCCTGGAGCCCGGCTGCTGGCAGGACGGGTCACGGTCACCCAGCCACCCGCAGTGACACCTGGGGACAGCACGAGTCCCCCCAGCCGCACCTCACCCCTCCCCATGATGAGGCGGCACTGGGTCCCGGCCGGACACGCGGCAGGGACGGTCCGTGGCACGGACCCACGAGGCCACCGCACCGGGGACCGGCCGCCAGCGCCCTCGTCCCCGCACGGCGCCGGGCCGCCGCCGGGGCTTTGTCCCTATAGCCAAGACGGGGTCATCCCGTGACCCAGCAAGGGACAGCCGAGCACGGGCTGCCCGACCCTCCCGGCCCGGGGTCGCGGCACTCACCGGGGCCGGGCGGGGCCGTGCCGGGCGCTCACTCCATGGCGGCGGGCGGGCGCTCCCCTCTCTGGTGGCGCCGGACCCGGGGGGCGGCTTTTAGGACGAGGGGGCGTGGCCTGGTGCTGGGGGGCGTGGCCGGTTCTCCTGCCGCCTCCCTATTGGCTGTGAGGACCAGGGGACGAGGGGTGGGGGCGGGGCTGCCAGGTAGGCCCCGCCTCCTGCGCACCTGGGGGCCCGGCGTGGGGGGACCCCAGGGACCCCCTGGTACCCCCGGCAGTGGGTACGGGTGTGGGTACGAGCATCTCTCCCCTATCCCCAGCATCCACGCGCCCTAAGCGCCTCCAGACCCCGGCAGCACTGTAGCACCGGGGCTGGGCATCCCAGCAACCCCTGTCCAGCGTGCCCTAGCTGACCCATAACCCAGGAGTCAGTCCCCATCGCACCTGGGCCGCTGGGAACCCCAACCCCATGTGTCCCAGTGCCCCCGGCACCCCTAGCCCCATGCTACCCCTTACCCTGTGACCCGCCCCAGCCAGGGATCAGCGTGCTTTGGTGCACGCTGCCACCACGCACTAGGGACAGGGGCTGTGGGTGTCCTTGCGGGGCTGTCACAAAGCCGAGGTGACAGCAGTACTGCACCGAGCACTGCAGGACAACGTTCAGCACCCCGGGATGTCCCAGCAGCAGAGCTGCCCTTGTCCCAGCCGCTGTCCCTGGTGGTGGTGGCAGCACAGTGCTGATGATGGTTATCCCGTGCCCACCGCAGCCACTCGGCGTTGTTTGTCCAGGCTGTGCCAACACACACGGGCCAGCACTGCGCTGTACTGCCTGGGGCTGCCCCCCACGTCACCTGGCTGCCCCACACTGTCCCTGCCACGGAGACGTGCTGTGGGGCAGGGCTGTGGGGCCGGGCAGCCTTTGTTTGCCTATGTTTCCTCAAAGTCGATCCGTGTAAAATCCCAGCACCGCACGTGCTCCCTTCCCCCAGCCGGCACAACCACAAAAATGTCAACCCGAAAGTAATATATTGTCCCTTTGTTCTCCTGAAAGTTGCCTCTGGAGTTTTCTCCTCCACACCCATATCACAGGGAAGGAAGAGAAGGGGTTCGGTGCTCCATGTCCCCTCCAGCCACCAGGCATCCACCGGGCACGGGGAGAGACAGGCACAAGGACAGGGATGAGGCACACTGCTTCCAGCCCAGCTGGCAGCTGTGACCGCAGGACTGGTGGGGCAGCGTGTGCCACAGAGGTGTGCAGCGTGCTGCCTGCACCCCGCAGCACTGTGCCCCCCCCAGCCTGGCCAAGCCGGGCTGCTCGGGGCTATGCCAGCAGGGCCAGGTGGGCCCCGGGTTCCCTCACCTGTGGTAGCACCTGCGTGCCCCACGCCCACGCTGCTGTGCCACACAGTGGCACATTTCAGGAACTATGGGCGGCCGCCAAGGTCTCGCTGCCATAAAGCTGTCACAGTGGGGCTGAGCGTGGCAGCGCTGTAGCGTGGGAAGCTGTAAACGGGGGAGATGCCAAGGGCCGTTCCCACGTACCACACCAAGGGCACCCAGCACTCCCTGCTGCCATGGGCTTGGTTGGGCACTGCCCAGCACTTCGCTGGCACCACCAGAAAAATGGGACTGGGCTTGAGGTACCCATGGGGGAATGAGCCAAGAGGGCAGGGTACAGCCCTGCCTTTATTGGGTGCTGCCGCGTGCCAGGGTGGGCTGCTGAGCCCCATATCGCAGTGCTCAGCACCTTCCTTTCCTTGCAGGGCCGTGATCCCGCTGTATGATGCTGACACAGGGCTGCTGGTGCTGGCGGGGAAGGTGAGGAGCTGGGGAGGTGGGACACCACAGAGTGATCCTGCACCCTGCTTACACCGCACTCCTCCACATCTCTGCCAGGGAGAAAACCTCCTGTACTGCTTGGAGGCGTCCCCGGCGCAGCCTGCACTCACCCAAGGTAAACAGGACACATCCTACACGGGATGCGTCGGCCCCTACTCTTACCCCCACCCCAAAGCTGTCCTGCTGTCCCCAGTCACTCAGTGCCTGATGGAGGGACACACGCGGGGCCTGGCCACCGTGCCCCGCCTGGCCCTGGACGTCATGGCCTGCGAGGTGCTCCGCGTCCTGCAGCTCACTGACACCTTCCTTGTCCCTGTCAGCTACATCGTGCCCCGCAAGGTGAGTGTGTGTGGGGCCCTCAGACAGAGCCTCAGCTCGGTCCCCGTGACCCCATGTCCTCGTGCCCCGGTGCTTTCCCCGTCACTCACTGTCACCAGTTTGGGGACCAACCGTAGCATGCAGGGCAAAGGTGTCTCAGCCAGGTTCTCCCGCTGTCCCCCATGTGCTCAGGTTCTTCCTTCCATTGGCATCATTCCCCTGAAGCATTTTCTGAACGACAGAAAACCAGGGTGGCAGCTTAAGCAAATTCCCTTTTCTGTAAATAGACACTACTGTGGAAAAACCCACGTTTAAAAAAAGAAACAGAGCGTAAGCACTGCAGGGCGGCCACGGGCTGGGGGGGACCAGGGCTCTGCCCCCCTGGGAACACTGCCACAGGCAGAGCTCAGCCCCCAGGATATGGAGACAGCCACCACCCACCCACCCTCGCAGCCCCCAGCTCATCCTGGCAGCACCAGGCAGCATCTGACACCTACAGGCCCCAGCACACAGAACCACCAGGGCACCCAGGGCTCTCCTGCCTGAGGCCACCGGTGCTCGGTGACAGCAGGGGACTGCAGGCAGAGCACCAGCTCGCATCCCACGTCGTGCAGGCAAGCACAGTGGGACACGATGCCAGTCGTGCTGTCCCCTCTCCTGCAGTCCAACCAGGACTTCCACGAGGATCTGTTCCCTGACTGCGCTGGGATGCTGCCAGCCACAGATGCCCGGGGCTGGTGGGCAGGGGACAGCCAGCAGGTGAGTGGCACCCAGGAGGTGTCCCCACGGGTGGCAGCACCTGGGGCTGGGGACAGCCACCACATTGCCTTGGGACAGGGCCAGGACATGCGTGGAAGGGGAGGGACAGTGTTTTTATCACATCCTTTTAATGGAAAGTGGAGAGTTACGCAGATTGCATGTTTGCCAGAAGCCAAGCAGCTTTTGGGGTGGCAGAGCCCGAGGGCTGCATGCCCCCTCTTGACTGTGGGGTGGGAGAAGCGTTTGGGGGATGAGACGCACAGCCCTGCACCTTGGCTGCAGCAGCTGGCTTTGAATGCAAACACAGCTTCAGGAGATCTCATCTGTTCCCACCCAGTTTAAAATGGTTTTCCAGGAAGAAATTGCTTTAAAACGCACTTCTGCAGCCAGCTGAGCTCTAATTTCCATCTAGGTGCAGCTAAGAGTAAAAATCTAATCAAGGAAAGGCATTTCATGTCACCTTCCTTAAAAATGCAGACAGAGTGAGACGCCATAAACGTGTATTGGAACTGCTTAACGATCCCAAAGCTGTGAGCCAGAGAGGGGCCTCCTGCAAACCAGGAGCACCCCCATAAGCCAGACACCACAAGTAGCAGGTTTCAGCGGGGATGATTACAAAACCAGGGGGAGAAAAAGGAGGTTTTGTGGGGGTGAAGCAGCTCCCTGACACAGCCAGCAGCTGACACGCTGTGCCAGGCTCTTCTCTGCCAACGCCTGCTCAGCTCAGCACTGCTGCCTAGCAGGTGGGGAGGGTGAGCCTGCACCCGGCACGGAGACCCACAGAGACCTTCCGTTCCCCACTCATCGCCGCTGCACCCAGCGCCCAGCTGCCTGATGACGGCCCCGTGGATACAGAGCCCAGTGTGAGCGCAGGGCTGCGAGGGGCTGGGGGTGGTGGGGCTGGGGGAGCAGCTCCTGCCCACCGCCGTCTCCTGCAGGAGGGCAGTGGCTACTCCTCACCCTCTGGCTCGCTGGCCTCACCGAGCAGCGCCGGCGCCTCGCTCTCCACCGGTACAGGCCCCTCCAGTGGCTTTGTCAGCAGCCCCAGCCAGAAGTCGCTGCAGAGTATTTTGGGTAAGCGGGCACCAGGGTGGGCTGGTGACCCACGTGGCTGGAGGAGCGTGGCACTCAGCAGCACCCACCCACACAGGGCCCAGCTCCCGCTTCCGGCACGCGCAGGGCACAGTGCTGCACCGTGACACCCACATAACCAACCTGCGGGGGCTGAGCCTCACCACGCCGGGCGAGAGCGACGGCTTCTGTGCCAACCACCGGCGTGTTGCCCTCCCACTGCTCTCTGCTGGTGGCCAGATCGCTGTCCTCGAGGTACTGCAGTCAGGAGAGGCTCCTGGGGCCACCACTGCAAGCAGCATGTGGGCACCTTTCATGTGCCCTGGGTGATGCTTTGCTCTCTGTCAGCTCTCCAAACCGGGCCGTCTCCCTGACGTGGCTGTGCCCACCATCCAGAACGGCGCGGCCGTGTCCGACCTCTCCTGGGACCCCTTTGACCCCCGGCGCCTCGCAGTTGGTACGCGCTGGCACCAGCGCCGTGCCGCGGGTCGCTGTGCCCCGTGTTGCTGCTCACATATCTCTCCCTGCCTGTGTCGGTGCTGCAGCGGGGGAGGATGCCAAGATCCGGCTGTGGCGGGTGCCTGAGGACGGGCTGCAGGACACTCTGCAGGAGCCCGAGGCCGTGCTGAGAGGTGAGCGTGGTGCAGGGACGCAGCTCAGGGAGTGGCAGCGGGGGCAGGTGGGTTCGGCGCTGTCCCTGTCCCAGTGCTGGCACTCTGCTCTTCTACCCAGGGCACACGGAGAAGATCTACTCCATCCGCTTCCACCCCGTGGCAGCCGACCTCCTCGTCTCCTCCTCCTACGACATGACGGTGCGGATCTGGGAGCTGGGCGCTGCGCAGGAGGTGCTGTGCCTGCAGGGACACACGGACCAGGTAGGGGCAGGGAGTACTGGGGGCCTGCAGCACACAGACATACCAGGCTGCCACACTGCAGCACAGCTGGATGGCAGCTTGGAGCTGGCTCCTGAATTACAGAGCCAAGATGGCCCTGGGGGAGAACGACTTCAGGCCACCAAGGGGGCAACGTGGCTGGCCAACAAGTCCCCTGGGCCAGCCCGGCACTGGGGCACAGATGTGCAACAGAGACACCCTCTATCTCCCAGATCTTCAGCCTGGCCTGGAGCCCCGATGGGAGGAAGCTGGCGACGGCGAGCAAGGATGGCCGGCTGCGGCTCTATGAGCCTCGGTGCAGCCTCCAGCCCCAGCAGGTGGGACCACAGTGGTGGGAACGGGGTTGGATAGCCATGGGGAGACAGATCCCACCACGGGGAGCTGCTAGGCAGGGTGTGCTGCTGGTGACCATCCTTCTCCCCACACAGGAGGGTGTGGGCCCTGAGGGGAGCCGCGGAGCACGCGTGGTCTGGGTGTGTGGAGGTGACTTCCTCCTTGTGTCCGGCTTTGACAGGTGAGGGTGGGCACATGTCACCGCTGGGCATGGTCCCCAGGGGACAAGGTGTTCTCAGGGCTCACTGTGGGAACACACTGGGCTCTGCCATGCCGCCTGCCCACCCCCACAGCCGCAGCGAGAGGAGGATCCTTCTGTACCGTGCACAGGCCCTGCCCGACGGGCCCCTCTCCGTTCTCGGCCTCGATGTGGCCCCCTCCACACTCCTGCCCTTCTATGATGAGGACACCAGCGTTGTCTTCCTCACTGGCAAGGTGAGATGGAGCCTGCCTGCTCCTATGGGGCTGCCCACACAGGGCACCGTGGTACGGGGCCCTCGTGCCCTCACACCAGCCCCATCCCACTGTCTCAGGGTGACACGAGAGTCTTCCTCTATGAGGTGACCCCCGAGCCACCTTACTTCCTCGAGTGCAACAGCTTCACCTCCAGCGACCCCCACAAGGTGAGGGGGTGCACGCCAGGGCCGTGCTGCCTGCCCTGCTCCCAGCCCTGCTCACATACTCGCTCCACCAGGGCTTTGTCTTCCTGCGCAAGACAGTGTGCGATGTGCGGGAGGTGGAGTTCGCCCGGGCGCTGCGTCTGGGGCAGAGCGGCTTCGAGCCGGTGGCTTTCCGTGTGCCTCGTGTCAAGGTATTCACCGGGCTTGGCCACGTGGGGCACGCAGTGACGAGCTCTCCTCACTGCCCCACGCTCCACAGAAAGAGTATTTCCAAGACGACATCTTCCCTCCGACCCGCGTGTGGTGGGAGCCGGCCCTGAGCGGCAGTGCATGGCTGCAGGGAGCGGATGGGCAGCAGGGCCGTGCTGAGCTCCGTCCTGCCGACATGCTGCCAGGTGGGTGCGTGGGGCAGCGTGGGGCCTCGAGGCTGTGGGGCCGCCCCGCATCACACGCTGCCCTCGCAGTGAGCCAGGCCCCTAAGGAGGCACCTGCGAGGAAGTTCGTCCCCGCGGCCACATATCTGGGGGAGAAGACGGACGAGCAGAAGAAGGAGGAGGTGAGTGCGGGGATGGCGGCACCGCAGCCTTGGGGCAGCCCGACCCACGGCCCTGCTTCGTCCCACAGCTCCTCAGCGCCATGGTGGCCCGGCTGGGCAACCGCCACGACCCGCTGCCACAGGACTCCTTCGAGGGCGTGGACGAGGCCGAGTGGGTAAGCGTGGCAGGGACGTGGGGAGACGGCCACGAGGAGCGGGCCCGGGCCTCACCGACCCCGGCCTCCACAGGACTAGGCCGCAGGCGGAC
>VXAB01000445.1:684-18686 GCA_013399175.1 Odontophorus gujanensis
CAAATGTACAAATGGAAGGAGGTTGAGCTCAGGCGATGAAGGCCGCTATCCCAGGCCGCCCTGCTGGCCCCGCACTGCTCCCCGCAGCACGGCGTAGGACGGCTGCAGGAAGCGCCTGCTGCTGCCGGGCTGCGGTGGGGCCATGATGCCCGGCCCCCGCGGCACTGCGCTGCACGACGCGGCCCTTCGTGTCCGCCTGAACCTGCCCCTGCCGGGGGTGGGGAGGAAGCACAGCGTCACACACGGATCGGGGTTCCCTGCCCCCTCCCCTCCCACCGCGCCATAACAGTGATCCCGCAACGCCAATCACGTGACGCTGCTGCTGTGACATCTGCCATCTGCACAGGAGCGACCCGAGTCCCATTAATGCCATCCAAGTGTCAGCGTTAGTGACATCTCGGGGACAACAGACTGATGTCGTGATAGATGGGGAGGGGGTGAGAAAGGGGCCCACGGGGCTGGAGCTGCTCCTTCCCACAAGCACACACTGGCAGCTCACTCCTGGCACCCAACTCTGAAAAACGGACTGCACGCTGTTACAAAGAGAGCACACACTGTTCACACACAGCCCTCCCCGCCCGCCGTGCTTCCTGCACACTGCCACGAGCTCTGTGAGCTGCGTGAATTTGCACGGCTTGAAGAGCAGTAACAGCAGCAGTGCCACGTTTGTGCTGCAGGAGCAGATCAGCAGGATAAGCACCGAGAACGACACGCCTGCAGAGGGGAACACGGCCAAGCCAATTAAGAAACAAAGCTCCAGTTTGATTACGGTGCGATCGTGTAACCTGATTACGAGCGATTCGTACAGGAGCACTGAGGCTGTCCCTCCAGCTGCCGTGCACACAGCCATGCCCAGCAGCCCAGAGGTGAGGAGCCCCAGAGCTCAGCGTGCAGTGCTCGGCTGCTGCAGGGCTGGAGGAGGACCCACGCTGGCAGCACAGCCCCGGGGTCACCCCGTGTCACCCCACAGCAGCTGCAGCCGAGTGCAGCCCTCGTACCCTTTGCAGTGGAACTGCTGGCCGCCACTCGTCCTCTTCCTCTTGGACTCCCCCACGTTCTGCAGCCTCTTCCTCTTCCTCCTTTGGTTTGTGTTGCCACCAAAGTAGCTGGAGGTCACGATGCTGCCTTCTGCCTCCTCCTCACTCCCAGGCGTGCCGGCGCTCCCCGGGGCCGTGTCCACGCTCTGGCAGGCAGCATCTTCTGCACACAGACATCCAACCACAGCTCATGAGATCACTGCACGCCTGCCTGCCGAGCCCTGCACCCACACTGCACAGCTCCCTGCACCACGCTGCTCCTGCTGATGCCACAGCTCAGCTACACAGGCACTTCTTTCTTGGGGTGGGGGAAAGCAATGACAGCCAGAAGGAGTTGGGGTTTAGCTCACTGTGATCTGTGCTAAAAGGATCAGCCCTATTTCCACTAACTTGGCTTCGTGTCTCAACTGCCTGGAACTGGAAAGAACTATGGAAGATACCATCAATACTGCAGCCAAATACAGCACTCGTTTTTAGAAACAACAGCAGAGAGCTCCTTGCCAGTGTGCTGTAACAGGAAGGACATGGTGCTTCCCACAGGCAGAACACCATACTTAAACACACACATGTATCTGTGGCCCACTGTCAAATCTCACAGCTGCTACCTGAACTACAACACAGGCTACCTGCTGTGGCTGCACGAGCACCAGGCTTCCACGGACAGAGTTCCCCTGAGCTGCTCTTTGTGTAGCAGCTGAAGAGCTGCACAACCCCATGGTAAAACACTATCAAGCTGACTGCCTAGCTCATCCTTTTACAACCTCCTTCTGAGATTCTTCACACTGAAGTGAGAGCTGGTCAGTGCTGACCAGGGCATTCCAACCTCAGCTACTCTGAGAAGCACAAGGCAGCAGCTCCTGAGCACCCAGCAGGACACAGTGCTGCCACACACACAGCAGCACAAGATCCTTAACCTCAGGGTCCCGGTGCCTCAGCGTATTACACAGATCCCAGCAACCAACAGGAGAGGAGCAGAGCAGTGCACTGCAGCTCTGTTTTCCTTCCCCAGTCTGACTAGTGAAAAGACAGCACAGATCTTTGCACGCTCTTGAAAACGTGTAACTGCTCCATTCTGTCATTAAAATAACAACCTGGGTTTAGAACGAGGTAACTTCTGAGCAGAACTGATAGAGGCATGGGAGGGAGAGGATGAGTCAGGAAAACACACCCTCAGGTGCAGACCCTACCTGGCGTTGTCCACTCGGAGTACTTATCCATCACTTTAATGATTTCTGCACCGTATTTTTCCAGTTTGTCCTCTGTGACACCATCGATCTGCAGCAAAACCTCCGCATCAGAAGACAAGGTCTCTGTAAGGGAGCAGGGAACCCATCAGAGCTGCCAGCTTCAAGAGATCGCAGCGGAATGTTCTGGAGGGAATTCATCCCATTTTTATTTAGGAGATAACTGTTTCTTCCTGGTAGATTTACTTGCAGCCCATTAGAACAGAAATGAGTCCAAAACCTTTCTCTGAAAATGCTTCAGGATTTGCCCCTCAGCATGGACACCTGCGTGGCTGTGACAGTGACCCACAGCCACGGGAACCTACACTGCACCTGAGGGGCTCAGCTGCCAAACCCTCTTTCTCTGTTCCAGAAAGCCACAGGTGTGCTGTCAGACACAGCCACAGCTGCACGGGCAGGGGTCCCCAGCAGCCAGCATTACCTGCTATTTTCTTTAGAGTTGAAGTGCTGAAAATGTTGAAGTAATGGACGTCAAAGATCTTCCCAAGGGTTTTGCAGGTGTCTGTAAGTTCCCCGAGGCACTTTTTAACCATCTCTTCCCGCTGGGACATTTTGGCCACAGAAGCCCTCTGCTTTCTAATGGCACTGGCGTTTTCAGTTTCGTGAAATTCCACCTGTTAAAATAAAGCACATGTAAATCCATCAGGGATTCTGCACAGCGGCCCTGAGAACACAGACTAAAGACACAAGAGGAACAAGGAAGGAAACCAGAAGTATTTTCTGACGAGCCAAAAGAAAGCTGTTTGCCCAGTACATGCTTCCTATATGATCTTTCCTTTCTTACAGCCCAGAAGATAGGGCAGCCATTCTCAACCACTCACAAGCTGCTTCTACAAAGAGCCAAGCACATACACAGCACAGGAGAACATCCTGCAGTGGCAGCACACAGCGAGCTTTAAACAGAGCTCACTGGATCTGCCACTGAGGGCTCTTCTCTTATGCCAGCACAGCACCACCAGGAGGCACTGCCCCAGGCAGTTCTGGGACTGGCTCCATGACCTTCTCGCAAAAGAGCATTTTCTTTCAGAGAGTGCCAATGGCTGAAAAAAATAGAGCAGAAAATGCAGGAGGAAGTAGTGCTGTTGCCTTCTCTCTCTCTCTCTTTTTCCCTTAGCTAGCTCTTTCTGTATTGATTGTAACCACAGTCACAGCCAACTGAGGCCAGCACGGACCTGTGGGTCCACCTGGCCCAGGCCATGCCCCAGAAGGGACACCCAGAGCACAGTGCTCAGGCTGACGCCCAGACAGCTTCTGAAGATCTCTGAGGAGAAGCAGCAGCACCCCTCTGGGCAGCCCGTGCCAGTGCACAGCAAGGAAGTGCTTCCCAAGGACTGCACAGAACCTCCTGCGTTCCCGTTTGTGCCACCGCCTGAAAACAGCCAGGCTCTGTGCTCCTCCTCCATAAATACCTGCAGCAAGCCATTCAGCACTGCCTGTGCCCTCTCTCCTGGAACCACGTAGGCCACAGCTTGGTCGTTGGCCGTGATGTACAGGTCCTCATCCAGGATCTTGTCCAGGACCAGCTTTCGGAACAGCCTCTCCACGTTGTGCCTCGAGTAGGCAGCGCCCTTCCCAAATATTCCTGACTGAATCTTGGCACTCTTTGCACCTGCACAGCAGCAGCCACAGGGTCAGGCAGCAATCAGAACACGTTTACAAGCAGTGAAGGCTCCCAAGAGTTTTCCACAGGCTGCCCTCACACACACAGCACGCCAGCACCAGGACTCCCAAGCACCCACAGGACACAAACGTTACCACTATAGCAACCTGGAACAGATTAAAGCTCTCCACTCATTTATTTTCCGCCATGTAACCACCCAGAGATTCCTGGGAAGAATAATTTTGCCCAATCTATCTCGCCTTAAACCACTGCTGACACAACGCAGACCTAATGGCACCTGAGAATTTCTGGAGCAACAGTACTCACCCAGGAAGATGTCCACCATCATATTCAACGTGTACCTCCCAGAGCCCACGTTTCGATTTCCATTTGTTCCTCCCATTTGTGCACAGTGCTGCTGTACAAATCTCACAATGCTTTTCACTTCATCGGTGACATTTCTTGCTTTGTAGTCCTAATAAAACAGAGTTGATTAGGAAACAATGTGATGTGGTTCCACCCCAGTCCGAGCTGTGACTGCCAACCCGGTTTGCTACAGCTGAGCCTTTTCCAGTTTAACACCCCAAACAGGAGCGATGATTTTTTACCTTCTTTCTGCTGCAGTTATCACAGATAACTTCAGGGTGATCTTTGCAGAAGTTGGGGTTAAACTCTGTCTCCCCGAAGTAGGCCAGGAGCTGAACCCTGCGGCAGTCCACCACGTTCTCACAGTAGTGCACCATACTGTACAGGTTGTTGAAGTGGGTCTGTCTCGTGTGGCTGTTGCCATCCTTCTCCACTGAAACGAAATCAGTTCAACCATGGTTGTTTTATCCACACCTCTTCTTACATGTGACCAGACAGATTAAACACAACGTTCTTTCTTGCTTCAGAAAGACCAAGTGGTTTAGTACAGGTTTTACCTCTCAGGTTTTAAAGATCCGAAAAGAGAAAGAAATCTACAACGATAAAAACCTGGCTTCATAGCCACTGTCCCAGATAAGCTACAAACACAAGAAGTCTCTTACTCAGGATGAGCCTCCTGAGCCTGGTTACGTCGCTGTAGCTGTAGAAGAGCAGGCAGTGGGACATCTCACCGTCCCGCCCAGCGCGGCCGGACTCCTGGTAGTAACCTTCTATGGATTTGGGAAGGGAAGCGTGGATAACGTAGCGTACATCAGGTTTATCTATTCCCATTCCAAAGGCAATTGTTGCACATATAACCTACAGGGGAAATAACACTTGGTTATTTAGCTATGAGAAGCCTTCACGCAGTACACTGCACTCAAACCCAACACGTGACAACTTATGAAACCATGCAGAACACAGAACATGAGCAGGAATCCTGAGAGAGGGGGACAAAACAGTGCAAGTCTCTCAGAAGGAAAAATGCAGATTGGAGAGTCTCAAAGTGCACTTGAGCCAGCACGCCTCGAGCTGCTCCTGCAGCCTCCCACAGCTCAGCTCTGTCCTCCCAGAGCACCACACTGTGGTGCAGAGCTGCTGCCTTTCCTTTGTGGTGACAGGGAAAAGAAGGCTAACGGTTTGGCAGATCTGTTCCAACCCATTATTTAATCCTGCACTGGTCTGGCAACACCGTCGCACAACTCTCTTCCCTCTTACTGTGATAAAAGCGCTCTAAATTCCAATCAATCTTTTTTTCCTCCTCCCCAGTGGCAACTGTGTTACCTGGCATCCTTCTTGATTAACCCACTTCTTTTGTACGAGATCTCTGTTGGAGTCGGTGAGGCCAGCATGATAGGCAAGTGCAGCAAGACCTTCCTTCTGCAGAATGGCTGCTGTCGTGTCACACTCGTGACGGGAAAGGCAATAAATTATCCCAGAGTCATCTGTGAGTATAAAGAAGAGGTGCTAGAATAAAGAAGTGCATGGGAATAAAGCTGTAGCAGTCCTAGCTGTCAGGCAGACACTGTATCACACTTACCAACCCTTCCCTACATGTGCAGCTACTTAATAAAGAAAAGTAATTTGATTACTATCTGATGGTTTTGTTAGTTTCTCCTCATCCAGTTCCCAGCTTACAGGGGTGTGCGTGCCTGCCCAGGAAACCACTTCCTGCTCAATACTGTGTAGTCTTCAGATTTAAAATACACTATTGAAGGACATAAATGGAGAGATAACACACTAGGCTACAGCACAAGAGAAGTGACACAGGGAGCTTGCTACAGCCCATGTCCAGCAGCAGGAGCTGCAGGACTCCAGAGGGCCCAAGACGATTAGAGTCACTGATGGTACAATCAAGGGGAACCACAGATCAGCAGACAAACAGAACTAAACAATTAAAACTATACAGATTTTAGACAACACAGAGCACCTCCATAATTTGCTCTCTCATTTTAACTGGAACTCCCAACTATATCTGATCCACAGAATCAACAGTACAATTTTGTCTCCCATTCGTTCTCCCTGTAAACCTAGGGGTAGCTTGAGAAAGGCAAGCATCACCTTCCTAACACCTTCAAGGCTCTCCCTGCCTCACAGGGCCGTGGCTACAAAGGCACTCAGTGTGCTGTAGTGCTCAGTACTCACGTGGATGGTATTTTTTAATCCACTCCAAGCAATCCATTGCCACCTTCTTTGGTTTCTTGGGCAACACATCGTATTTCAAGTTATGCCTGTTGAAGCTCATTGTAAACCTAAAACAAAATATGATACCAGTGAGCATCAGTGCTGTGGGTGCAGAACTCCTTCCAACGAGCTGGGGATTGACCAGAACATCCCAAATTGAAGCAGCTGCCACACAAGCTCTGTGTCATCTGCATAGGAATTATTGCTCCATATGCTGAGATTCACATCACCCACACTTTGGGTCTAAAATTCCTGACTGTGGTAGTCTCCATCAAAGAAACCCCTCTAAATCTAACCAATGCCCATGCAGTACTTTGCAGGGCCTCATTTTCCTTCTAGATACTTGCATCCAAGTCTGGCCAGACAAAGTTGCAGAACAGATTTCTAAGATTATCAAGTCACTGACACAACGTGCTATTCTCCCATCCTACAACAAAAAGGCCTTGATGTGAGCAGGGCTGAGGGCTCCTCCTCACCCAGCTCAGTGCCAGCATTAACCACAGATCACTCCCAGCTCAGCAGCTCTCCAGCATTCTCATGAAATGCTCTCTAAAACGTAACCTGTCCGTTCTGTCAGTGACGTTACTTCGTTACTTCCTTCTGAAGTTTCCTTAATGACATGAGTTTGGCAAGGTTCCTATTAGTAATATTCTGTATTTAAGCTGCATAAAGTTCCACGCACACATTGTAATTCCATCAGAGAGAAGCACTAGGTGTTCTGGATGTGCCCCAAAGCTTGGTGTGCTTTCCCAAGTTCCCATTCAGATGCAGTGCAGCTCAGACCGCCCCAGGAAATTGCTGAACAACTTACACTTGTGGTTTCAGCATCTCGAGCTGATTCTGAATATCCTTCTGCACTCGTGGGTTGGCAGTGGCAGTGAGGGCCATCATAGGAACAGAGTGAAACTTCTTGCGGAGCATGTTGAGCCGTTTGTAGTCCTTTCGGAAATCGTGACCCCACTGGAAACAAGATTCAATCACAGCTAAGATGGTCCTGCTGAGTTCTTTGCCACTCTGAAGAACAAACCAAGTCCTCACCTGGCTGACACAGTGGGCCTCGTCAATGACGAAACGCGCCAGGAGTTTCCGGTCATAGAGGTTTTCCAGGGCAGACAGCAGACGGTTGCTTGCACACACCTGGTGAGCAGCCACCAGAGGCAGCAGAAAGCCAAGAAACAAAGTGTCACCCGAGCAAAGGCTGCGGAAAAAACGGCTCTGTGTGGCAGAGTTCACCCTGACTGCAGGCCAAGCCTGGGGGCTCCAAGAGGACTGCCTTTATGCCAACTGACAGAGCAGCAGCTGACACAGCACTGCCCCTTCAATCCCCTGCAGCAATCCTCCTCTTGCTGCCCCCATGACTTTACAATTCAATCAAATACAAACCTTCTCAGGGGTAACGTACAGAAGCTTTATTACAGGATCCTTTTTTGACAACTGCATGTATATTTTTGAGGCATCAGCATCTGTTATATCACCAGTCAGATACGATGCAGCAATCTGGAAAAAATAAACACAAATATTTGCACACGGGAAAAGAGAAATACCTCCAAACATCAGTCCTGCACTTTTCACCTGATTGATAACTAGATGTTGTCTAGCTAGTTATATCTATGGCTATTCAGTATCCTTAGCAAACACCACACAAGAAAGCAGTGACACTGTCATTACAGGTAGCACCTGAATCCCCACTGCTCTTGAATGCAGCTCCAACAACAAACACATGAGCATCAGGAAATCAAGTGCTTCCACTGCCAATACATTCTGGTTCACCTAACAAGGACCTTCCTGGACAGCTTCTTACAGCTGCCAGCCAAAGAATTGTTGTCATTTATTTGAGATGCATGAGACTCGTGGTAACATTCCAGATTTCCAGTGCTTATCTGCGCTGTGACCAAATGAAATAAAGCTTCTGAACTCACATCTAAAGTTTTCAGCTTCTGAACTTGGTCTATGATCAGTGACCTCAGGGGAGAAATGACAATGGTGACTCCAGCAGAGACGCACGCTGGTAACTGGTAGCACAAACTTTTACCACCACCTGTAAGAGTGAAACAGAACGCAGCACATACTCGAGGAGGAGAAGAAAGGGGGTAGGGCAGAGAAGGAATGGAAGTAGGGAGTTCTTATTCTCATTTTACAGCACTCTCAGCAGCAAACTCTGACACCAGACCGCAGCTGCACGTCGGCCGCGGTACATACCAGTGGGCATTAAGACAAAGCAATCTTCCCCCAGAAGAGCAGCATTGATGGCCTCCAGCTGATTTGTCCGGAAAGAGTGCAAACCAAACTTCCTGTGAAACGTCTTCAACATTTCTTCAGAATGGGAAAATTTCAGCCCCCTGAACCGTTCGTGTGCGGGGTTATGAACCAGTGGCTCTAGCAGGCAAAGGAAACAGTTCAGTTACAATTCCAAGCTGCAGTACATCTCTTATGACATAGATTGCTTAGCTACTGCTTCAACCCCTTGAACCTTTACACCTTGTACCATGAGCTGCTACACATGAATAAATAAATGAAAATGCATGCAAGCAGAAATTAAAATTGCCACCAGAAGGGAAACTGTCTTACACTGTCAAACTGCATCTCTGCCACAGAACACCTGCTCATGCTCTCCGTGACTAGCACTAGTTACAAGCTAGCTGCAGCAGCAACAAAGTGCCTGCCCAGCCAGGGACCTGCAGCCAGAGCTCCTCTCACCGCACTTACTCCAAAACCACTCCTCAGGTACGCATGCAGCAGGGCAGAAGCCTGCATCACTTCATATTGCTCTGCTTTCACCACTCCATTCTTGCAAGAGTCAGTAATACTGACCTACATCCGAGCACCTGAGGGGTTAGGTTTGCTTCAACAAGTGCCCAAATTTGAATATTTGGTATAACCAGTTGAAACTATTGCATGCCTTTGAGTTAACAACCTCAGAGTCGTCATTTAATTAGAACACAGAAGCACTCTAGTTTCCAATTTTAGCAGCTCCATCTTCCCAGCAGCCTGCAACCTGCACGGCAATGAGTATTCATGTCTGCCACCACTCCGAGGAGGGGGAAAAAAGAGAAAGATTCTTCAACAATGTGTTTGTGAAGAGAGAAAAGAAATTACCGTGCAGGCAGCAGGCATTAGTGTCATGTTCAGACAAGTTACTTGGGCTTAGACTTCAGAAATACAAACAAACTGCAAAGGGAAGGACCGTGAGCACCATTCACCTGAGCGGCTCTTTGCTGCGACCCCGCAGCTCGGCTCTGGCACAGAGGGGCGTGAGCCCGGAGCAGCTGCACTGAGCATCCTGCAGCTCCCAGAGCCAGGCCTCTCCCTGAGCGGCTGCCACTGCGACGTGGTTGGCTCCTGGGGCTCCACAGCAGCAGCCACATCCTCCCAGCCCTCATCAAAATCGTCAATATCAAAGTGATCGAGATCGAAGTCCGTATCATTCACACCCGTGCAGCCCGGTGTGGGAATGCCAGCCAGGGTTCTGTGCTGGGCTGTCAGAGCTGTGCTCCCAGTGCAGCTCTTGGGCAGTTTCCAGTTCCCACTGTCTCTCCCCGTGGGTTTTTCACACCAGCTGCCACTGGGGGACGCCTGCGAGGGACGGCCGAGGGCGGCGCTGCCGCTGCCACTCCCTCCGGGGGAAGGAAGTACTGCAGCCTCTATGCACATCACCTCCTGATCAGTTTCCTTCGAGGGAACAGAAGTACCCAAGTTATCAAGAGTCTGATTTTTTATAGTAGAAAAGCTGCTTGAATTAACAGTCCTGGGAAGCACAGACGGATGGTTTGTGGGTTTCGGGGTGCCAGGGCTGGAGCACAGAGCTGTACTGGGATGCCAGCAAGGGTTTTGCTGCACAGACCCCTTCCAGTTTCTAGGAAAAACATCTGTGCCACTTGTGTTCGATGCAACAGAATCGGCCAACAATTTTCTCCTGGAAGATGCAGCAAAGGAAGGAAGAAGGCAAATAACAGTTAAGTGACAAGTAATGAAGTGCCACCTTCCAGGACGCAGAGGAATTGTTTTCACTTCTTTGTCCCTGCTCAAAACATTAACACGTGGTGGCTGCACCCAGTTTGGATACTCTGTGAGTCCATGACTGGCTTTAAAAATACTCCAAACAAATTTAAAGAGAGACTAACAGCAGAACTCAGCTGAACGCAGTCATTAAATGTTACTGCACCTTCAGCTCAGATTTTAAAGTAAAGGGATTCTCAGCAGTGAAGAACCCATCCACACATAGCTCCCCACCAACCTCACAGTGTGATGGAGACACCTAGAGGCCTGACACTGCTTCACACAGAACATGGCAGTAGCAAAACAAGAAATACTGCTCATTAACACGCACCGGAGCTCTCTCTGCTGAAGCAGTTCTTTTGCACACGAGACAGATGTAAGCTCATGAATTGGAATGGCATCCACCAGCTTACAAATCACTTCCATGACGCTGTAGAGTTGCTGTTCCAGATGTGAGCCTTTATCTGGAAGATGGAGCACATTTCAGCATAGAGTAATGTTAATTCTGACTGGAATGCAGTAACAACATGATCTCACTTTCTCAAAAGACAGATTACGTTGCAATAAAGAAATCTTAAACTGTCTGAAGCAGCAGCTGCAAGCCATCCCCACAACCAATGCATAACACTTGCATCATTTCAGGTACCTGCACGCTCTGCACCATGGTCCTGCTCAGCAGCAGCCTGCTTTGGTGCCACTGGCTGAGGCTCAGACTCTGTGCTGTGAACTGCTGATCTTCTGTCAGTAGGAGACTCTTTGAAAATATTACTAATAACAAAATAAAAAGCAATACAAATATAGAAATGCACAGGATCAACAGACATCCACATGAAAAAACATCTCCAGGAATGAGAGCATTAAAGATGCATACAAGACAAGCTTCTCCAAATCTAGCTAACATCTCAGTAGCCAAACAGCATTTATTCCCACTCCGTGCACCAACTTTCTCTGAAGCAAAAGCCACGTTTCTTATGGTCAAGGTTTGAGGCATTTCATAGGCCTCCAGAAGGAGCTGTGGGCTGCTAACTAACTGAGCAACAAGCCTTCAAAGCCAACTCTAACAGCAACTTGTCAACAAGCAACAGGTCCATATCTTCTCTGACAGCTTTTAAAATCACCCTTTTTAATCACCTTTCCAGACAATTCTACCAATTAGCTGTTTTACCTAACGCTTCTTACAGATGGTGAGAAGGATGGCAGCTCTTCCTCTGGAGAGGGTGGAACCACATCCAAGTAATCCTCTTCCAGCTCAATGTCTGCCAGCAGCTTGTTGCCAACCTCACCCAGCTCCGGCCAGGTGCTCTTCTCACCATTACTCAGCTTCTGGCTCCCACCACTCCTACCATTCCCAGCTGAAAGAGAAGGGCATTGATATCGTTGAGTAACACTCCAGCTACAGACAAAGCTCTCCATTATTTACAGCACTGCAGTTTCTCAAACTGAGGTTACTGAAGTGAAACCCACACACCTAAGAGTGTTGTCAGACACCAGCACACAGCTCCCTGAGCTCAGACAGTGCTGGGCAGATTCTACAGCAGGATGCCATCATCCCCTGCATTCAGCTCAGGTGAGGGTTCACCCTGAGTGCTGCGTTCAGGTTGGATAACCTCATGTTTAGTGGGCACAGTGGCTAAGAGCTGGGGTTGGACTTGGCAATGAGAAATCTTTTCCAACCTCAACAACTGTACAAGCCCGTAATTTCCCAAAAAACAAATTTTCCAGTACTCCTGTACAAACCCTCACCTGCATGAGCTTCTTCCCTCTCACTGTCCGAAAGCACGGCAGCAGTGGGGGGTCCAACATCACCCACACAGATGAGGGAGCCCTGTGAGGAGCCCTGCGAGCAGAGCACCTCCTCCTCACGCTCCTGTGGCCCCGCATCACCCTGCACACTGCTGACACACAGACCAGACCCCTGTGGAGCCCGTGGCCCCTTCGGGGACAGCACGGCCGGCCTGGAGAACTTCTTCTCGAAGCCCGAAAGGTCGAAGTCATCTATGTCGTCCCACTCATCGCCCGTGGAGGCAGCAGGGCCAGACACGGACAGGGTCCCGGGGACGGGCCCAGAGTTCCTCCCGGCCCTGAGCAGCGCCGTTCGGGCCCCGGGCGGCCCCGCGCGGAGATCCTTGGGCCTGGCGACGCTCCCGGGGCCCAGCGAGGTGTTCACGTCCTTGTCGCGCAGCGCCGGGCTGCGCGTCCTGCGGAAGGTGAAGGCCCTGCAAGACACGGAGCCGGGAGTCGGCTTCGCGGGGCTCAGCCCCTCGCGGGCCGCGCTCCCACCCCGGTCCCGGCGGTACTCACGCGGGACGGCCGCGCGCGGGCGGCGCTTTGCTGAGGGCGCCGCGGGCCGAGTGCAGCCGCAGCTGCTCCCGGAGGTTGTTCTGCGGCACCGCCGCCATGACGGGCGGGCCGGACGGGGCGCTGTGATGTGACGGGGCGCTGTGATGTGGCGGGGCGCTGTGATGTGACGGGGCGGGGTGGGGCAGTGCCGCTCCGCGCTCACCGGCGCCGTTCGCCGCTTCGCATTCGGCGCCAAAACGCCGCTCGCGCCGCCATTGGGAGGAAACGCCGAGGCGGAAGTGACGGCACCGCGCTTCCGCTTCCGCGGGGAGAGCGCCCCCCGCGGGCGAGGCCGCCCCGCCGCAACATGGCGGCTGTGGGGGCCGCGCTGCGCCGGGAGGAAAACGGAGCCCTGCAGCGTTCGTGCGACACCGCCCGGCCAACAAACACACGGTAGCCGGGGAAACGTGGCGAGGCGGCTTTATTCTGCTCTGCGAGGCCGCCTGGGGCGGCGCGGCCCCGAGCCCCGGCTCTCCCTGAGGTGCCCCCATTTCGCAGAGAATCACAGAACGGGAGGGGTCGGTTTGTGCTTTCTTACAAAAGTGCTACGAAGGTGAAACGAAGCCGTGTAAAAGTCACACGTCACCACAGTTATCTTTCTCTACAGAAATGAAAAACTGCATTCAGAGAATACAAAGAGGCCCAGAAGTGCATCCGGTGGTTGGAAACACGCTGCGGGCCGCCACGCAGAGCGGGCCTGGCTGCAGAGCACGCGTGGGGGGGGAGGTGCCACCCCTCCTGCCCCAGGAAGCCTCAGGAATATCAGCGTTTATTTCTTCTCACTTTCTTCATTTCAGCATTTAGAATGCCACGCATCATCACTCGCTCCCCCTTCTCTGCCTGCTCTCCCCGGGCCGTGCTCCCCTCACACCAGAGGCACTGGGTAAGACGCGCAGGCAGCGAGACCACACATGTTTTTGCCCCGCTCGATGAGGAAGTACCTGAAAAGAGAAATGAGCGCTGTGAGCGAGCTTTCCCTGCCCCTCCTCCAGCAGGCTGCGTGCCTGAGCTGATGCACGTGACTGCTGTCCTGTGAGCTCCTTTCCCATGGCACTGCAGGGAGCAGATACACATCACTGAGCTGTTATCTTCAGCAGGCCACCAGAAAATGCTGCTCCCCACTTTCAGCCAGAAGCTGATGGTAAAATTTCCCTTGCAGCTGGAAATACATAACAGAGTGCAGGGCTGAGGGACTGCTTGCAGCACAAGCAGTTCTCTGGCTGAGTATAGGAGCGCTGCACTGTTGTGTGGCTCCCACTGCAGCTCAGTGCACCAACAGCTCTGCACACCAACAGCTCTGCACATCCTTGGGGCCATCCTGGAAGCTGAGCTGATAGTCTGGCCCAAGCAGCAGCCCCAGCACGGCTTTTAATACCAGGTTTCCTTCACAGCCAAGGCTCAGTTGTTTTATCTGCCTCTCTGCTATGAAACAGCTGTGAAATTTCAGCTTCAGAGTTCCAGGGAGAGCGGAGGTGATGGCAGCCCCTGTTCATGGTGTTTTTTCACCAGATCCTGGGAAGGGTCTAGCAGAATTGGGATGTCCTTACCCATCCATGCCCCACAGAGAGCCCCAGGAGTTCTTAACGATCCAGTATGGACGCCCATCATCTTCTCCATACCCAACAGCCAAGACAGCGTGGTTCACTTTGTCAGGAGTGTGCTCACACTGTGGGCTGCAAAAGAAAATCATGCAGATTTTTACCACAAAAAGCTTGCCTCCAATTAATCATGGGTCAGCCAGCCTTTGTGACTGCACTCCAACTGCAAGAACAACCAGTGGATACTTTGAACTTCCAACCACAGAGAGTAGGGAGGAATGCTAAGAAAAGGAGATGCAGCTCTACTCTCTCACTCAGACATTCCCACCAGCTGCACAAGAAGTCCACGTGTTAGCAGTCTGGTTCTGAGCTAACACTGCCACGCAAGACCAAGCTGCAGTGAAAAAAAAAACAAACTGAAAAAAGGAATTTTCCCAGTGAGAAATGGGGTTTTTGGTGCATTCCAGTTAGTGATGGTTCTGCCCCAGAGTTCGAGGGCATGCTTTCACATGTTGCACAAACAACAGCGACTTCCTCAATCTAACTTCACATTCCCTTTAATTTTCCAGCTGTAACGTTGCACTTGATGCAAACTGCAGCCTTGATATCAGGGATGGCAGTGGAAGGTGCAAGCTCCCATCTCCAGAAATGGTTTCACACGGTTTCAAATGGCAGAACCACCACCACCACTTCAGGTTCACTTTCTGTTCGTGTGTTAACAGTTGGTGTGTGGGGTCTGGGTGGAGCCAGCTGGCACACTGAGTAAGGGTGGTTGGGCCGTGACCCTGCTTTCACACTTTCCACCCTCCTGTTGCCTGCAGATAACTTTGAGATCACTGTTTATTGCAATAGCAAAGCCACGTGAATTCTCAGTGCTGCCTGCCCCTCCCCCTGCAGCTCCCTGGGCCAGATCACTCATGCTTACACTCTTAGTTTAGTTTTCCTGTGGTTCTATAACTGAGCATTCATTACTCAGAGGTATTTTTCTAGTCCCCTCCAGACATGCATTCTCTCCCACTTCTTACCTGACAGAAATCTCTCTGTCTCCATTAGCTTTCAGTCTCTCTGAAGTATACTGAACTGCCTTCAAGTGGCATTTTGCTTTCACTGCAGACTTAACTCAATGCTCAAGCCCTACTCCTGCCAGGCCACTTCATCTCAAGCTGTTCTTCCACCTCTGTTGTGTCCCTGGGACAGGTTCCCCCACCCAGCTGCATCCCACAAGCTCTGTCAGTTGCTGGGCTGAGTTCCAAGTGCAGCCTGGTCCAGCACACAGGCTGTGAGCACACTGTTTCCTCTTCCCTGTGCTGCTCCCTCTGCAAAAACATCACTTTGAGGTTCCATGTGCTTATATTTTCTATGTAAAGGGAAACACAAGAACACAGTCTGGTTCCTGTGTCCAACAGAGAGAAGGAGAAATGGAGATGTGATTCCTACACTGTCCCCTCACGTCCCAGGCTCTGGAATACTCACTTGGAGTAGACTCCTTTCCTGTAGTGCATGAAGTCACTCGTCACCTCAAACGCAAAGCTCACCGGGTTGTGCTTCCCCACAGCTTCTACCATACCATCCTCATCGTACTGCAAGGACAGCATCCAGGGTCACTGCTCCCCACTGCACCCCCTGCAGGAGGGGACCCCCCGAGTGGGGTCAGCGCGCAGCGGGGACCCACCTGCGTGATGTTGATGACATCCCTGACAAAGGCGATGGCCTTGTCTGGCTGGAACCTGCAGGTGCCGTTCTGTGCACAGAGAGGGAGCGGTGTCAGAGCTGCCCCGTGCCCGGCCCTGCTGCTGGCACTGCAGCCGTGCTGCCTGGGGTACCTGTGCCCGGTACGGGTACGCGTCCTCGCCCATCAGCCCCTTGTTGTACAGGATGTACTCGAAGGCCTGGCTCGGCAGCCCCCTGCCAACAAAGACAGCCAGAATGCGGCCTGAGCGGGCAGCACTGCTGCAGCTTCTGCAGGGCCAACCCACAGAGCTCCATGGGGCAGGGGCCGGGGGCTGGCAGCCTGCACCCCAGCCCCTCCCCCGGCACAAACCCCGCTCTGCTCCCACGGGATCTCCCTGTCTGGGGCTCACGGCGTGGTCCTGCAGTGCTCCTGCAGGATCAACAAAACCTGGTGATCTTAGAGGGCTTTTCCAACCCCAACGATTCTGTGATTTCAAGAGCAGCTTTGCTCAGCTCTCCAAGCATTCCTGGGGACCTCTTATCTCACAGCGGTTTCACAATGCTCTGTCCTTCTGTTCCCTTCAGCCACGCCAGCAGGAATTACCAAAGGGGAAGCAGGTTTCTGTGGGTGACCGAAGGGGACCGTGAGCCACGGGCTGCCCACTGCTGCCTGACCTCACTCACCCGCTGCAGCCGTGGTTGTTGAACGCCTGCGCGCAGTCCACCAGCTGCTGCTCCGCCTGCAGACGACGTTTGGGGTCAGCACACATCTCAACAGCGGCGTTCAGAACGAGGACCGTGCACAGACCAAGCACTGCTCCCACTACCCCGGCTCTGCCTCCGGGCCGGAGCACGGGGGGGAGGGGGGTGGGGCAGAGGGGCACAGCTCCCCGGGATGGGGCCGTCCCTCCGCAGCCGCTGCCTTGCCCGCAGGAGCTCTTCCAAAGGTCAAACTTGTCAGTAACGCCCAGCCCTCAGAAGTCCTTATAAGCCCTACAGGTGGGGGCTGCCTTTCTGGTTTTCCCAGAAGAACAAACCCCCGGGGGTTGAACGCCTATCACGAGGTGCTGCTTTTGTGAAACTGTTCGGCTGCAGGGGACTTTCAGCCCCCACCTCCGGCCCCATCCTGCCCCAAAGATGACCGTGCCCAGCCCTGCGTGTAGCGGGGCACTGGGACTGCGAGCAGGGGCGGTGATGGGCACTCCCCGCCCCGCGGAAGGGCCGTGGTCTCCTACCAGAGAGAGCAGCTTCCCGGTGGCGATGGCGATGGCCGACTCCAGACACCCCGTGGTGGAGAAGGTCCAGCAGCTCCCGCAGGGGCCCTGCGTTGGGAACAGGGTGGGCACTGCCCCGCAGCACGCAGCCCCGCACATCCCGTCCTCTGGGGCACTCTGCAGCGCCCGATCCCCCCCCTCCCCCCTCACCTGGTTCTTCACCGGCGTCACGAAATTGCCCTTCTTCCTCCAGTCCACGGTGTCGGGGCACGGCCCGTCACTCCGCAGGAAGTTCCCTTTGGTGGCGGAGCAGTTCTGCGGGGAAGCAGGAGCTGCGGCTCTGGAGGGGCACCCGGCTCACGGGGCCCCCCCCGCTCCCCAAAACACACCTGGGGTTCGCTCCACAGGTACAGCTTCTTGAACTCGGGGAAGGTCATATCAGAAAACTGGTTCAGAGCCACTAAAAAGCCCCCAGGAGGGAGCAGAAGAGGATGCTTCATTCACTGGAGGCCGAGTTCAAAACGAAAGCAAAAGAAAAGGGGGGGGGAAGGGGGCTGGAGAAGGGGAGGGGGTATGTGGAGAGGGGGGAACTGCCGTTCGTACTCTGGAAGGAGCTGTTCCCGGCGTTGTGCGTGTCGATGTGCCGCTTGTTGCCCACGAAGACCCGCAGCCGCCGCTCGTACTCACCCGCTCCGTAGAGCCGCCCGTGCTGGGGGGGGGGGGGGGTCGGGGGGTTCAGCCCGAGCTCGGCACTGCCCGCACACGCGGCCCCG
>VXAB01000447.1:0-18491 GCA_013399175.1 Odontophorus gujanensis
GTTACCTTCTCAAGAAGAAATGACATAATTTTACCCCTTAGACAGAATATTAGGACTGTAATCTCCTATTTCTTGTACAAATTTGAAAGACAATTTTTTTTCATATTGGAGCCTGTGTCAGATAGTGAGTAAAGTAATTTCAGACCAAATTTTATTTATACATCCCAAGTATTCATTACAGATGAGCAAATGAACAGATTAAGCATACGAAAAAGAAATCCAGGTATGATTATTTCTTCTTGTCTAGTCTTTAACAAGATTGCAAAGTTTGCTGAATTCATTTCAGCCCAGTTACTTCAAGTTTGTCTCTCAAATGAAGAAATATCAGAATATCAGAATATCAGAACCAGTACCTTGGGCTCCATTTATAGTTTCATATTTCCAATTAACTCAAATCTGAACTGTAAAAACCTTGTCACCTGGTAGGTTTCCAAAAATTGGAATGAGCATAAAACTCTGAATAACAGCTCTGCCATCATGGCATTGATTCTTGATATTCTTAGAAGTGCTTTCTGATGTGTTTGCTTGTTACGTGTTAATCGCTTCCTCTAACTTCCCACAGACAGAAGGATTTCAGGAATCAGATATAGTTTAATACAGTACATAAATATACGTATAAAATTTGCCAATTAACATACAAAGAGAAGAAAAAAGTCAAGATAGGAAAGATAGTAAGTCAGAACTGATTCAGAATTTATCATTTTCCTTGTCCAAAGTAAACCCTAACAAATCTGTCCTGTTTTGGAGAAAATATCAAACAGTGAAATATGTTTTGACACTGTCAAAAAGGACCTCACATATTTTTAGTTTAGTTTAGTTTTAATTATGTTCAGAAACAAAACAGGAGTAAGTAAAAAGCCTTTTCAGAAAAAATATTTTGATGTACATATTTTTATCCAGATTCTTCTTTTACCAGAGGAACAATTCCTCCAGCACTTTAATATACTTAACAGTTAGTTGTAGTTCCTAATAGCTGTCAAATTGTTTTCAGATGAAAATATTGCAATGTTCTGTATTTCATTCCATTAACTGCCGTTACGTTTTAAGACAAGTGATTTCCATCTGTTTAGCTACAGAAAATTTTGGTCTTGGAAGAGAATATTTCCACCCTCCAAACATTTCTGAGTTTACATTTCTTTACTGTGGGTTTTAAAAAGTTCCCAATTTTTGTGTTATTATTATTATTATTAAAATGCAAAAAGAAGAATCAAACCAAACCAAACCAAAACATCTGAGCTCAATCTTTTGCAACTTCTTAAAAACTTCTTCAAGGGAAACAACAACAAAAAGATATTTTGAAATTATCTGACGTATTTTGGAAACATCATTCCCCATTCTGTCAGAAATTGAAGGAATTTAAAAGCAATTTAGTTTGTAATACAGTGATTCAAACCAGAATATAGCTAGAACTGTGAGAAATATTTGAAATGCAAACTATAGTAGAGGAACTTATAAATGCAAAGACTTGAAGTTTGTCTTCTAATTCAGTAGTAATACAGTTACATCTGATAATATTTCCCTTTCCTCAGTTTCATTTAGTTATGAATTTGTAAATAGAAAATCTAAAGAATAGTAGTTTCTTAGTCACTTTACTAAGAATGTTCTTTGACTGTTTCTTGAGGTTCATGAATATATCAAACATGATTTTGCCCATATTTTCCCCTTTATTATTATTATTGTTATTATTATTGTTGTTATTATTATAATTATTACTTTATTTTGTATTTTTAGCTGGTTGCTGCCAAAGGGTTGTGATCAATGGTTCTATGCCTGGATGGAGGCTGGTCGCTAGTGGTATTCCCCAAGGATCAGTCTTGGGACTGGTGCTCTTCAACATCTTTATCAATGACATGTATGATGGGATCAAGTGCACCCTCAGCAGGTCTGTAGATGACACCAAACTTAGTGGTGCAGTTGATAAACTGGCGGGAAAGGAAACAGTCCAGAGGGACTTGGAGAGCCTGGAGAAGTGGGCTGGTGTGAACTTAATGAGGCTCAACAAAGCCAAATGCAAGTTGTTGCACTTAAACTGGGGCAACCTCAGTTATTCATACAGACTGAGAGGTCCTGGTGGATGAGAAGCTGGACATGAGTCAGCAGTGCATGGTTGCAGCTCAGAGGGCCAGCTATATCCTGGGCTTCATTAAAAAAGTAGTGGCCAGCAGGGAGGGAGAGAATTGTCCCCCTCTACTCAGCTCTTGTGAGACCTCATCTGGAGTACTCCTCATAAGCCTGGGGCCTCAGAAGAAGAAAGATGCAGAGCTCTTGGAATGAGTCCAGAGGAGGGCTGCTAAAATGATCAGAGTGCTGGAGTACTTCTCCTATAAGCAAAGGTAGAGGGAACTGGGTTTGTTTAGCTTGTAAAAGAGGAGGTTCTGGGGATATCTCATCATGGCCTTCCAGTAGTTGAAGGGAATGTACAAACAGGAGTGGGAATGACTTTTTACACATGTTGAAAGTGATAGGACAAGGGGAAATGGTTTTAAACTAAGACAGGGGAGATTCAGGTTAGAGGTTATGAAGAAGTTTTTCACTCAGAGAGTGGTGGCGCACTGAAAAAGGTTACCCAGAGAGGTTGTGGATGCCCCATAACTGGAGGCATCCAACACAAGGCTGGATGTGGCTCTGGGCAGCTCTGGGCAACTCTGCCCAGGGCAAGGGGGTTGAAACTCGATGATCTTTGAGGTAATTTTCAACCCAGGCCATTCTATAAATCTATGATTTAAAAATAAAAAAAATAATAATAACAAATATAAATATTTTGTCTCACCAGACTGCATCAAAGAGAAATGAAGAAACAGTGAAAAATAAATTTTGAATGAAGAAACTATAAAAATAAATTTTGAATGAAAATCTGCTGATTTCAAATGTTATAATTTCATAGAATCATAGAATCATAGGGGTTGGAAGGGACCTCAAGAGATCATCGAGTCCAACCCCCCCTTCCACAGCAGGTTCCCTACACCAGGTCACACAGGTAGACATCTAGGTGGGTCTTGAATATCTCCAGAGAAGAAGATTCCACAACTGCCCTGGGCAGCCTGTGCCAGTGCTCCATCACCCTCACCGTCAAGAAGTTCTTGCACATATTCGTGAGGAGCCTCCCATGCTGCAGTTTCTGTCCGTTCCCCCTTGTCCTGTCTCCACATTCTTCTGAAAAGAGTCTGTCCTGCCACTTTGTCCCCCACACCTCAGATATTTATAGACGTGGATCAGGTCCCCTCTCAGTCTTCTTTTCTCAGGACTAAAGAGACTTGGTTCATTTAGCCTCTTTTTCATAGGGGATATCCTCCAGGCCCTTCATCATTTTTGTGGCCCCACGTTGGACTCTTTCCAAGAGTCTTTTTTATAGCAGGGAGCCCAGAACTGGACACAGTACTCCAGATGAGGCCTCACCAGGACAGAGTAGAGGTGGAGGATCACCTCCCTTGACCTGCTGGCCACGCAATTTTCAATGCACCCCAGAATGCCATTGGCCCTCCTGACCACGAGAGCACACTGCTGGCTCATGGTCAACCTGTCGTCCACCAGGACACCCTGGTCACTGACTACAGAACTCCTCTCCAGCCGGTCATCCCCCAGCCTGTACTGGTGCATGCAATTATTCCTCCCTAGGTGCAAGACTCTACAGTTGCTTTTGTTAAATTTCACCTGATTTCTGACTGCTCAGCTCTCCAGCCTGTCCAGGTCTTGCTGAATGGCAGCACAGCCTTCAGGCGTGTCAGCCAACCCTCCCAACTTGGTATCACCAGCAAACTTGCTGAGGGTGGCCACTATCCCCTCATCCATGTCATTGATGAAGATGTTGAACAAGACTGAACCCAGCACGGACCCCTGGGGGACACAGCTGGTCTACACTGCCAATGACAACCATCTGCACACTGCCAGTCAGCCAGTTCTCAACCCACTTCACTGTCCACTTGTCTATCCCACACTTCCTCAGCTTTGTTATAAGGATGTAATGGGGGACAGTATCAAATGCCTTGCTGAAATCAAAGTAGACTACATCCACCTCCCTCCCTCCATCCACCCAGCCGGTGACAACATCATAGAAGGCCACCAGGTTGATCAAGTGTGATAGATCACCTTGCTTTGGTGATGATAGATGAAAGATTGATGCTAGAAATGCATTTCAACTTGACATTTTCATTAGATGTCTTGATAATGGACATAATGTCACTGAAGAAATGCCTTCTTAGGTGCATTAAAAAAATACAGCTAAATCTCTTGATTTGTATGAAGTAATAAGAAATGCATTAAAATAATTTTCTTTAATCTTCTTCAACATATCTGGTATATATCCTGATGGAACCCTAGTGATGGTTGGTAAAAAAGTTGGACATAGATAATTAATGGAAGATAATGAAATTTCCACTGACAGTTTGTGTTATCTGAAACATCATTACATTGTACACCAAGAAAATTATGTGTGAAAGCTTTAAAAACAGTTAATGTCATGTAAATTGTCATTAGGGCAGTGAATTTCATACAGTAGAAGGGATTCAATCATCCATTACAGGAGACCGTCAGAAGCATGGATGCTGATTATGGAGGTATTGTTTACTTTTCTGAACGTGGTTAAGTCAGGGTAAAGTGTTGAAAAGATTTTATGATGTGAAAGATGATATCAAGTCATTCATGGAATCAGAATGAAAATTTGTGTCAGAACTTGAAGATAAAAAGTGGCTCACCACCAACAAAAATCATGTTACCTCAACTATGTTTCAAACAATGTCAGCATTCAAAATGAAACTTCTACTATGGGAAGTTCAATTTTGGAAAATAATTTTAAACATTTTGAGGTGTTGACTAAACACAGTCCTGGGAATGCTGAAAAATATGCAGCCTTGCTTTCCACTTTAATAAAGAAATTTGAGGATAGGTTCCAAGATTTCTGAAACGATAATCAATTTTTTGGAATATAGGTGAATACTTTCAGGCAACCTAAATACATTACCCATTAATTTTTGAATGAATTCTTATTGCTGTAATCAGATGTTCAAATCAAAGAAAATTTTGATGTTGTCTTGATTCAAGTCATTGCTTTTTGGCAGGATGTACATTTGTGAGAAGCTGTTCTGAAGGATGAAAATAAGCTTGACTTGCTCAGTGTGGAGGAGAAAGCTCCTGAGAGACCTTGCAGTATTTAAAGGTAGTTTATGTACAGGAAGGGAATCAACTTTTTACATGGGTAGATAGTGACAGAATATGAGGAAATGGTTTTAAATAAAAAGAGGGGAAATTTAGATCAGATATCAGCTTTTCACTAAGAGGGTAGAATAAGTTGCCCAGTGAAGCTGTGGATGTCCTGTCTTTGAAAGTGTTGAAAGTCAGGTTGGATATGGCCCTGGACAACCTCATCTGGTGTTTGATCTAATGGTCAAAAACCCTAACTGCAGTAAGGAGTGGGAACAAAATGATCTTTGATATTCCTTCCAACCCACGCTAGTCAGTGATTCTATGATTGACCATGGGAGCAATATCCAGACTACTTGCATGATGTTGACAGATTTTGTAGTTTTCAATATATCAAAAATCTCACAAAAAATGTAAAGTAATTTGCAATATATTTTTAATTAGTTTTGCAGAGTTAGCATTTTTGTGTATTGGACTGCTTATTTAAATGAGTTCAACAGGCATCTTCAAGGTGAAAATCAACTTCTCTGAGCGCGTTTCAAATCGTAACAGCTTTCAGATGAAATTTTAAGTATAGCAAGCTCAAGTTATGAAAAATAATTTTAAACATTTTGATATTTTGGCTAAAAAATGTCCTTTGAACAATGAAAATAAATACTTCGATACGATAATTTGAGAAAAGTTTTCATGATTTATTTTTTCTATTTGTGATTCCATATGCAGTCGGCTTAAATACATTACCTGCAAATTCTCAAGAGTAAGCTATAAAGTGGCAATCAGACATGACTGAAAAATGATAATGTCTCTTTACTAGACTTTCGTAAGGCCTGTCTTACCAAAGAAAATATTCACAACCACACCTTATTCTTGTCATTGTTTTATGACAGTACATGTACCTGAGAGTAACTGATTTCAAGGATGAAGCACAAAGAGTAATATCTCATTAAACATTTCTGATGAAAACCTTGAGAAATCACTAAGAATTGCAACCACTTCCATTGAAGTAGACACTGATGCATTAGTTTCACACACAAAAATAAATGGTTAAACATTCCTTTAGTTTTATAATTTTGTTGCTGTTTTTTTGTTTGTTTGTTTTGTTTTGTTTTTAAATTTATCCTCTTGAAGAGCTCTGCTTTTCATTCCAGCTGTCACAACTGCTCTAAACATCAGTCATATAAAAATTCTAATTTCTCTTTTCACAACTGAATACACAATGAAAACTTGACAGATGATCCTGTTTAAGAAAACATCGCAAGATTGCACAGGAAGGTAATAAAATAGCCAAACTTTATGACATAACTGGAACAAGAATTACCTCTTCTACGCAACAGAAAGTTGTTTAAGGCTGTGAAACATTAAGAGCTACAAAATACATGTTTCTGTTCAGTGTGCAGTTGGTAGGAGGCAGAACCAACTCTTCCCTGGATTCTTAGAATAGCTAGAGCCCCAGAGCTCCATGAAGGCATTTGGAATTGCTAAATATTGTACTGAGATTGTTTGTGAATTCAAATGTTTCACCTTTTTAAAGAACTTTCTGATAACTCTTACAGTTCAAATACTCTTGTTACGTGCCATACAAAATGGGCCATAAAGTCACAGTAATATTCTGTTTACAAAATCTGAACATAAACATTGCTAAAATTTATTTTTGAAATAAAAGTAAGTGCTTTATATGCTTCCTGTGTAGAACATCCTGTGTGTGGCTAAGGAGAAGAATCTTCCATATTAATGGGTCTCTGGCCAGAATCACTGAATCACTCAATGTTCCACAGATTAAAACAGAGAAATCTGCTGCAATAGTCATTCTTTTTGCTGTATAGTCTCTCAAGTCTCATGTCACCTTCTTTAATTATGCAGAGAACTAATACAAATAATTCAAGAGAACAATAAATATCTCTTCTTGGAAAGTGGAGATCACAGATATCTCTATATGTGAGTTAGCCCTATACATATGTATTTGATTGACACGTCTAAGTTTTGGAAGTGAAGTTGCAAGGGGGATAAAAAAATCAGTTGGGGAGAGCAATGAGAAAATTCAGAAAGAAATGGTTTTGCAGATGCTGAATAGCATTCAGCCCTCATAACTGGATTGTGTGTTTCTTACTTATAGATATAGTTTTATAATTTGTCATATTGTAAATAACTAATGGGTGTCTTAGTGAGTGACAAAAAACAGCTGGATTACCCACTGGATGGTATCACTGTAACAACACTGGTAATGGTTTGACAAAAGTGGGTGATTTTCCTGTGTTACCAATACAGCCTTAAGAATCAGAATTATTAGGTATTATTTAGGTGGCTGTGTGCTTCTTCTTCTACTTTTCATAGTAGATTAAATATAAATTGAACAAAATCAATGAACCTTTTTTATTTTGTTCTGTTGTATTCCATTACATTCCATTTTATTATCTCTATCCTCCATTATATTCTCCATTAGTAATATATTGTTGATACACATAGCTGAGCTTATATACCTTTTCAGCTATAGCTAGTATAATAGTATTTGTGTAATTAGGTAATATTATTTAATTTGTAACTAAGTAACATAGTGACTAAGTAACAATGTAACAGTAATCAATGCCTTGTTCCAGGCAAACCACATATTTAGAGTGCACATCGTACCAAACATTCTCTTATCCTCCTTTCTCTTGCCAAGTTTTGTGGCCTAAAACGACTAACAAATCTATGTCGGTTGTTACAAGCTGAGCAGTGTTTCCAGTCCTGCTCTCTAACTGTATCTTCACACCAGAAACTTGGGTCAGGGGTGAAACATATGTTTGTTGTTTTCTTAATGGGTTTAATATCATTTCTTGTCATTATAACATGATTGCCTTGTCTCTTTTCTTACATTCAGTGTGTTAACAATCAAAGCCTTGAGTAAGTTGGGATAATATAAATGCACCTGGCAATACTGTTACAAAGTGTTATACAAAACGAAGGAGAAAGCTCTAAATAAGGCTGTTGGGATGCTGTGTACAAGGTGTGATTATGTTATTAATACGATTAGTGTTATTATTTTGTAGTATGTTAATAGTTTGCTAACAAAAAAGAAGGAATACAAGAAAGTATTCAGAGAAGCTGTGGAGCAAGATAAATAGCATGAGAAAGGAAGTTTGAGAACCAAGGACAATACATAAGAAAAGGAAAACAAGTTCAAGTAAGTTGTGTGATGGCAGACCCTCACTAGAGGAAGAGTGTGTAGCTTGGAACGACTCATGACCCTGATTGGATAAACACCTGTATGCACAGTTGAGGAGTGTTTGTGGAGTATTTTGTTGACATGTGAAGGTGAGTGGGAAAGTTAAAAAGAGTAAACTTGTGAAAATATGCAAGGGATGTTAAAACCTGTAATAAACAATAAGGATCGCCCACATCTAAATCCATGCCTCAGACGCTGCACTGTATTTCACTCTTTAATTTTTATTATGTGGACTTTTTTAATTGATTACAATATTTTAAATACAAAAAAATGTTATTATAGATCAAACAGAATTCTGGGACTGTATCCTTATTTGCATGGTGTTCTAAGTATGTTTTATAGAGAACAGAAAGATAATGTGCGTTTGTGATAATCTCATTAATTGAGCTCTTGTTTCTTCTAGGACTTAACAAAACATAAGCTGCACTCTAAACAAAACCTAAGCTGTTCTCTAAGCTGCAGCAGTTTTCAGCAACTAGAAGCAGCACTATAAGCCAGAGCAGAGATGGTGAAAGTTTATTCTGCTTCCAAGTGGAGTGACGTTTGATGGCATGAATTTGAAGGTCTATGAACTGTCTCAAGAGTGCATTCAAAATCAGATGCAACATCATTTCAAGGCTATGGACATCACACTTAACATGGATGTTGTAATTCCACCTACTTCCTCTTAGGAAGGTGTCCTTGAAGTGAATCACTTCCCCTACCATAGTTCAAAGTGTAACTTGGGGCAAGCAAAGAAATAATCAGTTTTAACCTGGTGATCAAGTTCACTCACCAAATTACTTCTATTTAGGACTGATTGTGTCTTTGTTAAATATTTCTCAGAAGTTTGATCTATATCTTCAGCAGAGATTCTTCTTTCATGGCATTTTAAAATCTGTTCTAGCAAAATATAGTCTATTTTTATTCATCCTTATTGCATAATAATAATTATTACAAAAAGCAATAATAATTCGCCCTCCTCCCAACTTATCCATACATAATCCATTCCATGTGAAATATATTTCAGTTTCTTGCCCCTAAGGTAACAACCAGTGTTGTTCTCCACTATTTTCAAAAGTTGGTTCCACAAACTACCAATAGAAGTTTATCCGTTGCATCTCTAACTTGACATATACAGTCTTGAATATAAGTTTTATTGAACTTTAAAATGTTCAGATTCTATTCCTAATATTAAAATAACTTAGGAATAATTAATTCAAAAAATTATATATTTTTTTCCAGTAATACCAAATTATTGTAGTGAAATATATAATTTCCAACTGTACCACTTATTCTGCGTCCCTACTTTATCACAGATACATTATATTTAGTCTTTTTTCTTTCATTTGTAAAAATGAACAATTAAACTTATTTTTCCTGTTCACTAATTTTTTGTGAATTACTGACTTTGCTTTTTGACATTTTGGAACTTTTTTGACTTTTTGGAGAATACTCAGAGATGAATTATCTTACCTGACACAAACACAGACCTGTTAATGAAAAAGATGTTTCCATTCCACATACTGGATATGAAAGTCTTAAACTGAATATGAAAGTGATATTAAACTAACAATATCTATATTATCAGTATAACTCATTTGGTACAGAAGTGACAACATCACTCTATATCTTGTGACTAACATACTCCAGTAAGTAAAACTAGTGTGGAGAAAATAACCTATTTCTAAAATGTAGTTAGAGTTATGATGTGTCGTGCAGCTATAAAGCTTTTTAGTAGTCAGTTTAATCAAGGATATCTGCAGTTCTTGATGGTAAACCCTTTCAAATTAAAACAGTGTCACAAAAATGTATGACTTAACATGTTTTTTGTTTTTTTGTTTGTTTATAAAAGCATTAAAAGCTTCCTAAAGATGACTTTATAGATCAAAGAGAGGTGTTCATATATATAGTAGCTGTCTACATTTTTAAATTGTGGCACTGGAAAGTGTATTTTTATTCTATAAGCTACAATTGTGTTATTCTACCCTGGTGTTTAGTAATGATAAAATGTTCAATTCATGTCAATTTAGAACAAGACCTATACAAAATAAATGTAAACAAAAATATTGTTTTGTATATTTGTCAGCATGAAAAAAAATCAAGAAGCTGAAAATTGTTATAAAACATTTGTCATGTATTTACCTATAGTACCAGTAGATAGCAGTAAAATAGAAGAAAATGTGACATATTAAAGAAAATAACCTTATGACAACACTAAGAGAGATGAAGAAATAGGTATTTCTTGCTTAGTAGAAAAATTGTGTTAGTGATAAGCTAGCAAATATAATGCCCCTTTTTTTTTTAATTTGAACTAGAAGAAAAATACAAAAGTCAAATACAAAATGTCACACTGTATAATATGCCAAGATCCTCAATGAATCCTTTTGTTAATTTACCCTGTTCATCCACAAGCCACACCTGTCAATGGCAATCAGTGCAGTACTGCCTGCATGTTGAAGTTTCCAACAGTTATATATAAGCTAACCAGAAGTAGATGGTCTATTAATTTTCTTGAATTGGTATCCTGCAATAGAAACATATAAATTTCCCAAATAATTGCTATCAGGTTAAGCAGAAGGCTCATTTCATTTACTGAATAAGTATGTTGATACATTTCTCTTCAGCAAGGAACAGTAATTTAGCAACATAATAGTAATAAAAATCTAAGTGTCTATTTCAAGGATTCCTTTTTATTAAGCTGATACTCAGCTGAGCTGTTTGTCCTTGTTATTAGACATGCTATTAAGTATAAGCTAAGAAATTTTTTACATTTGTATATAGCTAATGAAATCTCACTGCCTAGTCATTAGATTTATTGTAGGAAAACCATTTAAAACTAATTGCTGCATACTTGAAGTCATGTCTTTGCTCATTGACACACTGTAGTGGACTACTCACAGTAGCAGTATTTATATAATAGGATTTTTATGAACTTGAATACCTGAATGTGCTATTCCAACTACCATCTGTGGACATCGTTCTGAGGAAAATTTGTGATTTTTTCTCTTATATCTGCATAAAATATACTGTAAAACAAAACATAAAATGTGAATATTCTTATACTACTGAGTACATGAGAAAGGAAGGAAAACTAAACATAAGCATAGTGTTATGAACTACTGTAGAGATCAGTAATATTTTTCTAGTTCAGTGGGAAAAATAAGATATTTATAATAAAAATAATTAAGAAAAAGTCTAAACGGTTTCACATTTCTCATTATAAGATTATGCTTCTGCTCTGATCTTTATTTTTTTGTGCAGATAATTTGTTTTAAATCTGCTTCTAGTCAGTTCCTCGTATTTATCTTTTCTTGTTTCCCTTCTGTCTTATAAATCACTATTAACTTCTCATAAAATAAAACATATATTATGAAACTATGGACAAAATGGATTTATTTTAAAGATTGTTATCAAGTTACACTAAGAATAATATAAGTGGATTATTGTAGAAATGAAAGTTGAAAAGAAGGAAAAAAATGTCTGTAGGAACAAAAAATATTGTTTTGTGTTTAAAAAAGAAATGAATAAGTAAGTAGTAAATAAGAAATAAGTATAATTATATGGGTCACTTGAAAATAGTGCTTCATGTTTATATCTGTGGAAAAAATAACAGACCTGGAAAGCACAATGGCAGCATTTATTAGAGCAAATTCCCAGCTATAAAGCACTTTTTCAATATTACTCAATATGCATTTTCTCCAGCAATGAGCAAGAGCTTACATGCCATGCTCATAAAAATCTACACCAGCAGATGCGATCCACAGTTTCACAGTGATATCATTGTTACGAATATGTTGCCCACACCTTTCATCAGCCCAAACAAATGGAATTCAGAAGGTGTCAAATTTGGAGTACACAGTGAGTGTGGAAGGACAGTGCAGCCAAGATTGGCAGTGTGCTTCACAGTCTTCAAATTGGTATGGGGCCCGGTGCTATCATGTTACAAGAGGAAAGGTGCCTTCTTCTCTGTCATGCCTCTGGAAGTATTAGCATTCAGTTTAATCAGCATCGTAATGTAGGTGAGAGTTGATGGTCTGCCCAGATTCCAGGAAATCCAGAAAGATCACCCTCTCTTGTCTACCCCGAAAGAGAGTCCACACCACTTTGCCATTTGAGATCTGCATCTTGGACTTTTTTTTGTGAGGAATTCACATGGTGCCACTCCATGTATTGTTATTTTGATTCCAGCTTGTAGCAGTGGCAGCACATCTCATCACCAGGAATGCAATCCAGGAAACTGCCATCTTCACTTTCATATTGGTTCCATAGATTCTGACAAATTTGCATATGATGTTCTTTGTGTTCTGTGTGAACATTTGTGGGAACCACGTATTGTAAACTTAAAAATTCCCTGTGTTGCCATTAGTGGTTCCAAAATATTTGAGCAAATATTCAGGTCTGTACTCAGTTCTTTTGTTATAATCCACCAATTTGTGTGGATATGCTGATGGAGATGCTCTTCATCTCACTGTGAGACAGCTGTGCATATGTATCTGGAGCACAGCTTGTCTTTAATGTTGCTGTTGCCACTAATGAAACACACAGACCACTACTTTACTGTGCTTATATCCACTGTTTGATCTCCATAAATATTCAGCAAGTGTTGATAAATATCAATGGGTGTCAATTTTTTTTCCACATGGAGGAATTCAGTGACACTCCTTTGCTTCATACACAATTCTATGTCAGACTTCATTTTGCAGACTGCCTCTGTGCTGTCATCTGTTTAATGGCAACAAAAATGTCACAAAATATTGGCAGGAAGGTTCAACTTCTATTGCCAAACCACCAACATCTGCCAGTGACATCAAGGATCAACATAATAAAACAGAAGACGTTACAGAGAACAACAACAAAAAAATTTTAAGTAAGAATATGATTGAGACGGGCTGAAATCTCATTTTGTTTGAATGTTGAGTTTATATAGGCGTAGGAACTCAGTAAATAGATCTGCAACTTTGCTAAGAGAGGTTTGAAAACCATAGTTTGTAACAGAAAAAGTATAGAGTTTGCATTCTCTGTGGCTCAGTAGGAAAAGATATATCTATTGGTGACTGAAGTTTCAGGGAATTTACATGCATGATTAGAGAACTGTAGTTATTATGAATAGTTCTTGTGCACATCACTCACTCTTGGCTAAAGAAAACAAAAAAGCTGAATTTCAGACACAAAATCAAGTACTGAGCATCTCCGTTCACCTTATGTTAACCCAAGAATTCAGAGTACTTTTGCAAGATTTAATATCTAGAATAGTTCAGCTGTAAGGACCTACAAAGGTCATCTCCTCCAACTGTCTGATCTCTTCATGGTAAAACAAAAGATAAAGCATATTAATGAGATCATTATCCAGATCCATCTTGATCACAGACAAGCCAGGGGAATTAACCACTGTTCTAGAAACCCTGTTCCAGTACTTGACCACTTTCATAGGAAAGAATATTCTCCTAACATCTAGACTAAACCTTCACTGCTGTAGCATTGTGCAATTTCCTATCATTGGTTAGAGGAAGAATAGGTTGGCACCTCCCTCTACATTTCCTCTCCTCAGGAAGATGTGAAAAGCTCTTAGTCTCCTTTTCTCCAAACTAGACAATTCAAGTGTTCTTAGTCTCTCCTTATAGCACATAATTCCCAGGCATGCCAAGATGAAGTATTATAAACAGAGGATCCTTAGAATTACTTTGGACCATGTATATAATTTTTTCTTTAAAATATATATATTCATATATTTATATGCAGTTATATATATATATACACACATATATACTTTTCTAGAATTAAGGCATTATGTATGAGAAATACTGAAGTTGCTTGATGCATCTGACTGCATTGCACATTTTGTCTGACATCTCTTTGAAAATGGCATTGTACAAATAATGATTAACAGCCATCCTGTTATTTGTTTTATAACATGTTACATCTGAATTAATCCAAACTGATTCAAGTCCACTGGCTGTACTAACCATATGTATAGCCACTTCAAGACATATGTATTTTTGTATGCATCATGGTTTCATGATTTTTATTACTGGTATTCTACATCATAACAACATGTAAGGCACTGGGAGTTTAAAGAGTTAATGCTGCAGTTCCATGGATCATTGATAGTTCTGGGTACCCGGTCTCAGAAGAGAAGAATGAACCACAGCTCCCAAAAGGCTTCATTATTCCATTTCTCTTTTCCATTCAGAGGGAAAGACAAAACTGCCGGGAGTCACGAGACGGTTTCTCTTTTTACTTGCCTCTGCTGTGTACCCTCTCTAGCTGTCTCACCTACAGCATTAGAGTAAGGCCTTTGGTTTTGGACACTCATTCTGTTTGATTTACTAGCTCCATTTCCAATTACATTGTATTATATTGTGTTACCTTGCCATCCGATATCATATTTAGTAAATTAGTTTTTTTTCCCTTAGCCCATTGACACTGTTTTTTTTTTTTTTTTTTGTCTACCTTCCTACCTTTTCCCTTTTTTCCCTTCCTCCTTCTCCTGGGGAGAAGGTGGGTCCATCTGCCCCATTTAGACATGGAACTGGGCTGAACTGGTCCAAAACTGTTGACACCAGCTTGCTGTATCCCCTTCTTCTGATGGAATCAGGATACCATTGGCCTTCTGGGCTACTTGCGCACACTGCAGGTTCATGTTAAGTTAAGCAAGGGATGTCACTGGGAAACTACTTAGTCTGGTAGAGCTGACAGACCACAATCCCTTTCTGCTTTTCCACGTAGGGAAAGATGAAGCTGCTATGTGTGGATCAAGGACTATCAAAAAGAACTGCAGGGCCATTGGAATTGAATGAGCAGATAATCTTTTCTTCTCTGCCTCCTGTATTGGGTAAGGACACAGAAACAAATCAAAAGATCATATCTCTAAATAAGTGGCTTCATGGCCGGTTTCATCACAGGAACATTACTTTTTTTTGACAACCGCTTAGCCTGCATGATACTGGGTTTGTGCAAACCCAACAGGGTTTGCCTTTCTCAAAGAGGGATGAGAGTCCTTGGGGAAAAGCTAGCAGGACTCATTCAGAGGGATTTGAACTAGGTGTGAAGGTGGACAGGGAGTACAGTGAGGCTTCCCGTACTAAGATGTGGGAAGGCATAACTGTATTAGAGGGACAGGCTCCTGGCAGCTTTCTTAAAGGGCCTACTGCCTTGAGAGGTGCTGGAATCACATACAAAACTCCAAGTTGATGAGACAGTAACTGCTTTGGCAACAGCAGATGGCAATGGGTAAATTCAAGGAAATACCTAGAAGGAAATAAGGAGTTATAGGAGTTATTCTTTAAGGATGTGATAAGGCCATCTACCCAGCTGAAGTGCCTCTACATCAACGCATTCAACTTGGGAAACAAACAGGAGAAACTGAAAACTACTGTGCTACTTGAAAACCGTGATATAGCTGTCATCACTGAAATACAGTGGGACAGTTCCCACAACTGGAATGTGGCTGTTGATGTCTGTTAACTGTTCAGAAGGTGAAGGTGAAGAAGGAGTGGTGGTGTTGCTATCTACACCAGAAAAGGAATAGAGTATGAAAAGCTGCCCCCAAAGAACAGTCATGATCAAGTTGAAAGCCTGTGTGTGACAGAGACCGAGGAGGAAAGGGTGTCTACTACAGGCAACCAGATCATTCAGAGCCTGTCAATGAGGCTTTCTACCTCCAGCTACAGGAGGTGTCACAATTGATAGTGCTCATACTGCTGGGAGACAGAAGTTAATTGTTATAGGAAGTTAATTTCAAGTGATATTAAACCTGAAGTATATCTCAATCTAATTTTGATAAACAGGAATTTTAATACACTCTTATTGACTATGTTTAAAAAAATATTTAGACATGTTGATTTATATTCTGGCTGATTCAGTTGTCTTCAGCACTGCTCTGCGTCGCACTTTTCAGAATGCAGAGTCTTATGCTCAAAGGCTTATGGAACAACAGCAAAAATAGTCACTGCAGTGATTTTTCTCTCCTGTGTTGTGGTTACATAGCGTCCAAAGTACTATATTGAGATCTGGTACATAAGTGAAATAGTAACTACACAGAGAGAGTAAAGGCACTCTTGTACCATTATTAAGATAACTATTAAGAAATATCTTGCTGGAGATAGTTTATCAGTTTTTATTAAACTGCTTTTTTTCTCAGTATTAACAATGCTTCTCAGTTCTACCATTACAATGCCTATGCTTTCCTTTTCTTCCCCTAGCTGTGTATATTTACACAGGCAACAGGTCCACAGAGTTAGGTTATCAACTGAAGTATTTGAAAATATTATGGAAAAAGACTACAAAAAGTTATATTAAAAGGATAATTGGGAGAACAAACATTGAATATTTCTGAAAATTTTTCAGTTTTAATACGAATGTAAAATCATCTCAATCAGCCTTTTCAGTCAAAATTCAGGTGGCAAACTGAAGATAAGGCTCAAGACAGATGTCACGAGGAAGAAGTAATTAACACATAAGCTCGCTAAATGTACAAAAATAGTTTTCTTCCCAAATGATGATAGTAGAATATGGTTGAGAAGCTAAGCATTTCCCTCTCTTTCTTTGATGATAAAAACAAAGAAAGAAATAAAGAAGTTATCAGTTTCAAGAAGTGTTTCCTAAACAGTAAAAGAACAAATAGGGAAAACTTGAGATTTACTTCAGAATTCTAAGTAAATTTTCTTATAGTACCAAAATGCAGTCAAAAAGATTACAGCATCTCCAGCTGATATAGTTAGTAATTGCTATCATTGTAATTGGGTAGTAACAAAATGTCCTGCTGATTGTAGACACCAAGCGCAGTGTTGTCAATAAATGCAGATTAATTTGATAACTATTATTATCATTATTAGGGGTACTAACTATTAACCTCCTGATTTTTTATCTAGGAAGCAAAAAACCTTACATATTGCAAGACTATCCCAGTATCTTTACTGAATGAGCCAATTTCTGGAGCTCTCTGAGGATATCTTTCAGAAACTGAGCAATAAAAATGTGTAAGAAATACAGAGATACTTTACAAGGAAGATCCTCCGCACACGGTGAAATGCAAAATGCTTGACAATCAGTAGAATACTGTAGTGATAGTATTGAGTTAACCTATAAATATCTAGTGCTTTTTAAAAATCATAAAACTAGTAAGGAATTTGTTAAATTATGTAGGTGTAGTGGAAATGCTAAGTCATAGCTTGAAACAGCAACTGAGCATCTGGTAGGAAAGCAGGCCCAACAGGGGACCTCAGGTGCATGCACTTGAATGACCAGAATGGGTGGAGACAGGATCCATCCCTCCCCAGACCTCATTTAAGGGTTGGCAGTGAGGGCAACAGTGTTGTTCTGCAGATTCCTGCATACCTGAGGTTTTCCAAGGGTAAGTAGCTTCTTTCTCTAATTTCTGTGCCTACAGCTGCCATGTTTGAGCGAATACTTGCTCATTGTAGCCTGGGATCTTGCTGCTCTGTTGTTACTGTTGCATTTTTTTGACATGTTACAATAGGTAATGTTTCACAATCTGCAAATGGTTGATCTTATGTACAATAAAAATACTAACAAGTTCAATGAGACAAAAAATGTGGTTTATATTCTTACTGGATCATCACTACTCATAGCAAGTATGTTGTCTTTTACAAGGGATAATTAATTTGTTAGTGTCCAGTAATATTTCATGTTACAGACTTTTAGATAGTATCAAAATCTGTGTAAATGTATTTTTATTTTTTCAATTAAATTGTTGCCCATCTTGTTTTCTAGAGCATTGTAAGAGATCATTATTATTTTCTTTTTATGCTATTGCCTCAAGGCTTGCTGATGAACAAGTCCAAGCAAATCCTGGGCAAGGGTTGCAAAATCCTTTGTCTAAGGGACAAGCAGATAGGCATGTCCTGGGGCAACGGAAGAGAGATAAGCTGCAGCTAGATGGCCGGGGAACACGCTTTTTGTGGAACTCATCTCTGGGGGAGAGATAGCCATCTCAGGTGATACTTGCCTGACACCCTAGCAAGAGGGGTTTGTCATGTAGACTGGAGAAATCTGGAAGATAAATAGAGGGGTCCTGCAGCCATGAAATTACTCTTTCCCTAGAGTGGTCTTATATTGGAGAAGCCTTCTCTTTGGGAGAGACCTCATGAGCTGATCCCTGCATGCTGTCAGACTCCCTCCTGGGCCTGCTACCTGAGACCTGCTGCTTTCT
>VXAB01000447.1:18742-45606 GCA_013399175.1 Odontophorus gujanensis
GCTACCCATCGCTGCTGCTGTTCACCCCGACGCTGCCACCCCTGCTCTTCTGCCTCCAAAGATGGGAGCCGCTTGCTGTCGGTATTCCACATCAGAACATTGTGTAAAACAATGGGAGTTAAAGAGTTAATGTTCTGGGCAGGCAGAGGAAGAGAGGCCGAGAGCCTGGCAGGACTCCAGCTGCCCTCTTGCTCTGGCTCGTGCTCTCTCAGTTTTGCTGCAGAGAAAAACACATGTGCTTCCCCTGCAGCGTAAGATCTTGTATCTTCGGGTACAACTGAAACTCTCATTTTGATTCATATTGGATTTAGTAAATCACCCTTCCTCCTCGGATCACTGTCATTTTTTTTTTTTCTGTTAGTTTGTTTATTTTAATATTATTATTATTATTATTATTATTTTTAGACATATATTCTATCTCCATAACACTCTCCCAGAGTGTACAATGCTGCTCGGGGTCAGCCTTGTTGCAGAAGGAAAGAAAAAAAAAACTGTCCTGCCCTCTCTCTCCTTGGTGGTTTGTGTGTGTGTGCATGCGCCTCTGTCTCGACTCAGATCTGGGGATAACTCCATGATGGATTTGAAACTAGTTATTTAATTTTCTGGTATTTAGTGATTGCTTTAGTCTTATGCATTTGCATTAATACACTTGATATGAAAATTCAAACACTTGTGTTTAAAAATCATAGCTTTTGTAACTGAAATTCTAGTCAGTGCTAAAGAAGATGTGTCACAAAATAATTTTCTATCTCTCTATTTTTTTTACTTGTAATCTTAATTCTTTGTTAGTTGTATGGTCCTAAATTTGGATTTTTACAGGAACTAAATGAACAGAAAACTAGCCAGAAACAAGGTTACAGAAAAGATGAGGAACATACAGTGGCCAGGTTTGTTGTTCATATTTAACTTGTGCTTGTGATATGTATCAATGTTATCAGGTTTTTTTTAATCATGGCAACTGTGTATTAATTATCATATGGACTAAATAGAATTTGTACTGTTCTGGGATGTAGGTGTATGGCATCAGATGCCACTTATTTCTATCACCTGTAGAATCCCAATATCCTATGTAGATGCCCTCTACATTAGAAAAATAATACCATCTAGCTATCTGAATAAAAAGCAGAACTTGAAAGGCCTACACTCATGAACTGTTCATTCAGTCTTAGAAGGAGGTTTCCCATGTTTGTGAATGGTAAATCCCTGGCTTAGAACAATGGTTCTTTGACTGACTGCACACTGAAAAATAATCAAGGCAATTATTCAACAGACTTTGTATTTGTCATTAAATGTTTAGATATTAAATTATAAAGTGATGTTATGAAACTCATATCCTATTCCTAACTGTGGAATTGAAAACTAATGTGTCTCCTATCTGCTCCTGGTGACAATTTTGATGAATTTCAGACTATGTGATACAAACTTTCCCATTAGGGATGGCAGTCATTCATTATCCTATTCAAATCAGAGCGAATGATCTTAGATCTATTTTAGCGGTGAAAATATGTATGTATAAAGGGAAAGCTAGAAAATGCTTTTACTGGTATTTTTGTGCTGTTTTTGCAATGTCAAATAGTATGGAAGTTAGAACATGATTTCTTAAAACCTTATTATCAGACATGATAGCTTAGTACCCTTGTTAATTATTATCCTTTGCTTTCTATATTTATGTGCTGTGTTTATGTATGTTAATTAATTGTCAGGATTATGTTACAGATATGTTGTGGATAATGAAGTTAAACCTCAGTGTCCTTTTTCAATAAAAAAGGAATAATTCAAAAAATAAATTAACATAAATGCTTACTGATCCTTTATTCAAACATTGTCCATGCAGATATTATTTACAAATAATTTGTACTTTACTTAGAAGAGCTGTGACTAGTGTATGCTTTTTTATTTGCTTAATAAAATGTCATTCTGGCTTACTTACATCAACATATATTTTAATATATTTTTCTGTAGCTAAAATTATTCAGTTTTCATGAAATGATGTTAACACTACGGCATCTTTTTCACTGATCTCCTGATGTCAGATTCTAGGAAGAATAATGTTTATGCAAATCTTGGAACAATGCTTTTGTAACTAATGTGATTTTGATGCATACGTTTATCAGGTACAAGCATGTCTATTGTTAAACTTTGAACAGATTACTTTTTTTATATACTTTACACCATTCTTGCTTATTTATCTGAAGACAGAGATAAAAGCAATATCTGATGTCTTTCTTTAATATTTCTGGGAGAAAAACATTTCTTAGGAAACCAGTAATTAGTATGATCCAATAAATACACAAAAGTAAATGACTTACAGCTGAGTAATAGTATGAAATTATAGTATTTATTGAGAATAGAAGTTTTCAGGAAACATTGAGTCATTAAGTCTCTAAGGAAAAAGTGTAAAATATAGTCTTAATCACCTTCTACTGTCCTTGGATACCTACGATGAATCAGAAGTTCAATTCTGTGCTGTGCAAATGAATATTACTAAGGAAAGTGGAATAAGAATGCATACTTATTGATATTCATGCTTTTTTTTTTCTAAAGATCCTCCTTCTGCACGTCTTATTAACATTAACTAGACAAAACTCACATGTCAGGAATTCTTCATCCCAAGACAAGTTATTTTCCAGTGTACCTGAAAATCTTGGAGTTGTGACTGCCAAGTGTAAAACACTGATTATAGAATCACAACCTTATTAGGGTTGGAAGGGCCACTAAGATCATGTAGTCCAACCATCAACTCATAACCACCACACCATTTAAACCAAGTCGCCCACATCTACTGATTTCTTGAAAGTCTTGAGGAAGGATGACTCTATCACCTCTCTGAGCAGCCTGTTACCTCTCTTTCTCAAATGAAATTTTTCCTGATGCAACTGAGGATGTTACTTCTTGTTACCTCAAAGTTAATTTCTTTGGAAAAGAAGGCCACTCCCACATCATTACAACCTCCTTTCAGGGAGCTGTAGAGCACAATAAGGTCTCCTCTGAGCCTTCTGCTGACTAAACAACCCCAGTTCCTTCGACCACTCCTTATTAGACTTGTGTTCTAGGCCATTCACCAGCTTTGTTGCCCTTCTGTGAACATGCTCCAGCGTCTTGTTTTTTTTTCTTTTCAGTGAGGGACATAAAACTGAAAACAGTATTTGATGTGAGGACTAACCAGTGCAGAGTACAGAGGAGTGATCACCTCACTAGTAGTGCTGACTGTAGGATTTTTGACGCAAGCTGTCATGTTGTTGGCTTTCTTGGCTTCCCTGGGTACGCTGCTGACTCGTGTTCAGATGGCTNCTAAAGATCCTCCTTCTGCACGTCTTATTAACATTAACTAGACAAAACTCACATGTCAGGAATTCTTCATCCCAAGACAAGTTATTTTCCAGTGTACCTGAAAATCTTGGAGTTGTGACTGCCAAGTGTAAAACACTGATTATAGAATCACAACCTTATTAGGGTTGGAAGGGCCACTAAGATCATGTAGTCCAACCATCAACTCATAACCACCACACCATTTAAACCAAGTCGCCCACATCTACTGATTTCTTGAAAGTCTTGAGGAAGGATGACTCTATCACCTCTCTGAGCAGCCTGTTACCTCTCTTTCTCAAATGAAATTTTTCCTGATGCAACTGAGGATGTTACTTCTTGTTACCTCAAAGTTAATTTCTTTGGAAAAGAAGGCCACTCCCACATCATTACAACCTCCTTTCAGGGAGCTGTAGAGCACAATAAGGTCTCCTCTGAGCCTTCTGCTGACTAAACAACCCCAGTTCCTTCGACCACTCCTTATTAGACTTGTGTTCTAGGCCATTCACCAGCTTTGTTGCCCTTCTGTGAACATGCTCCAGCGTCTTGTTTTTTTTTCTTTTCAGTGAGGGACATAAAACTGAAAACAGTATTTGATGTGAGGACTAACCAGTGCAGAGTACAGAGGAGTGATCACCTCACTAGTAGTGCTGACTGTAGGATTTTTGACGCAAGCTGTCATGTTGTTGGCTTTCTTGGCTTCCCTGGGTACGCTGCTGACTCGTGTTCAGATGGCTATCAATAAACATTCCTAGAACCTTTTCTTCCTCACAGTTTTCCAGACACTTTCCTCCAAGCCTGTAGCAATGCATGAGGACTGATCTAGCCTAGAATTTAAAACANAACCACCACACCATTTAAACCAAGTCGCCCACATCTACTGATTTCTTGAAAGTCTTGAGGAAGGATGACTCTATCACCTCTCTGAGCAGCCTGTTACCTCTCTTTCTCAAATGAAATTTTTCCTGATGCAACTGAGGATGTTACTTCTTGTTACCTCAAAGTTAATTTCTTTGGAAAAGAAGGCCACTCCCACATCATTACAACCTCCTTTCAGGGAGCTGTAGAGCACAATAAGGTCTCCTCTGAGCCTTCTGCTGACTAAACAACCCCAGTTCCTTCGACCACTCCTTATTAGACTTGTGTTCTAGGCCATTCACCAGCTTTGTTGCCCTTCTGTGAACATGCTCCAGCGTCTTGTTTTTTTTTCTTTTCAGTGAGGGACATAAAACTGAAAACAGTATTTGATGTGAGGACTAACCAGTGCAGAGTACAGAGGAGTGATCACCTCACTAGTAGTGCTGACTGTAGGATTTTTGACGCAAGCTGTCATGTTGTTGGCTTTCTTGGCTTCCCTGGGTACGCTGCTGACTCGTGTTCAGATGGCTATCAATAAACATTCCTAGAACCTTTTCTTCCTCACAGTTTTCCAGACACTTTCCTCCAAGCCTGTAGCAATGCATGAGGACTGATCTAGCCTAGAATTTAAAACACTGTCTTAGAAAAAGCAAGTATGTGCATGTAACATCCCTGACAATTTTCAAACCAGTAAACTACTATAAAAAGATGTGTGTTGGGGGCAAATTCCTCTTCTCTCTCAGTTACTCCTAATTAGATAGTGTTTTCTCACTCCTGAACTGAGAAAACAACTAAGGATCAAGTCCTCGTTAAATTGTGTTTACATTTATTGAAGGTGGTAAACAACTTTCTGACTATCTTTGGAATGCCGAGTTTCTTCAGTCGTAGCTGAGATGATAGCTGCAGAAATGCAGCTACCACATCTTCGCTCTTCTCAGTGTTCTGTTTAGCTAACAAGTTTTTCACAATTTTTACCAGAGAATTCAGAACTGGGGAATTGCAAGAACAGCACCACACAACTCAGAACATGCAGAGCTTTTTTAGTGACAGTCTGGTTGCAGAAGGTGTGTTTATTATTCCTTGTCCTATGACACATTTTGTAAATACATAGCAAAGTATATTGAGGTCTCAGCTCCTCCACTGTCAATAAAAATGGTACCATGATTTCAGGGAAATGGGCCACTCAACTAGTCAATATACCTAAGTTCTGACTTCATCTAACTTTGTACTGGACCTACCTCAGGTTCAGCATTCTATACAGAGTTGGATGCCATTGGTTTGCTGTTGGATTTTTTTGTTGAGAAACTATTGTTCATCACCTTTTATTGCCTTCTAATTTAGACTGTTGACAGAAGTTACCAGTGTCCTTGCTGATCTTGAAACCTCTCAATAATATTGTCTTTTGCCATATCTAAAACTAATGAATGATAAGTTACCTGAGTTGTCATCCTCAGATTTCCTAGCCCAAATATTTTAAAAGGTTTTAAGTTTTACAGCTCATCAGTGTTAGTGTACCTTTTCTATTTCCACAACTGTAGGTCAGTTGTAGTCCCAAACTCATTATGCAGCATATTCAGCTAGGCCTTTATCCTAATTATCATCATCTATACTTCCGTGTTTTATCAGTGCCTATACTGACTAATTCGCCAGTCAGTCAGAGTTGTGAAGATGCAGTCCAAGCATCACTATTTTTGAGCCATGCTTTTAGATTGGTTTCACCCTTGGAGAGAATTTATCCTATATGCTGGAAATATGGGAGCAATCTCTGGATTATGTTAAATGTTTCACATGTCCTAGCTACACAGAACAATAAAATTCAGGCATTTATCTCTCCCCTTTTGCCACCCACACTGGTTTCCACTAGGGAAGAAAAACAAAATCAGAAATAAAAACAAAAACAAAAACTGAGTATGTTGGCCATTCTCCAAGAATGTTGATGGCATTACTGGTGTAGAGGGATTAAAATTACAATTCTTAATTGATCCCCATATATAGGATGTATTCAGAATGTTTACAAACTAAAAAACTTTTCATTTGGAAGCATAAATGTATTAAGCAAGGTGCACTAGTAGACATGTAAGACATATTTTTGCCCTTAGAAAACTTAACGTGCAAATTTTACCTAAGGTAGTTCTGACAAAATTGAAAAGCTTTAACAAAATATCCTATTGCCTGTTAAATCTTCTTAGTTTATAAAATATTGCAATAAAATTAATTTGGGTATTATACAGTATGCAAAAATAGTTATGGTGGTACTATGCTTAATTGTAAAGTAGGAAATAAGTGCAGTCGCAGTCTACTGAGTCTATAGTTATGAAATTTTTGAATTTATGAAATGTGTGCTTGGTTTTGATGCACTGTATTAACAATCTCTACCTGAAGCTGTCAGATTAATGTGATGGCTCAATCATATGGTAACAAACTGGTGTATACAAAGAAACAGCAGGAAAAAAAATGTTGCTAAATTTCTGAATATGAATCTCATACTTTTTTAAAAATGGAAGCCACGTTGGAGTGACATACAGGTCAATACAGTATCCTATCCCATTTAGTGTCTTCAAAAATAATTTGGACAGGAGGATAGAGTGTGCTCACAGTAGTTAATTCACTCGAGATGGTTGCAAAGCCCTCTAGGTAGAGAAACCTGTACATAATAGAAAGAGCCCTATGTAAGACCACCAAGATGAACCTGAGACTAGTGCGCCTGTCCTGTGAGAAGCTGGGAAGTTGGGACTGTCTACTCCACAGGAAAGGGTATAGATCCAGCCTATATTCAGCAGCGTCTGATATCTGGACTAGAAGTAATATATATGGTCTGTAACACAAGAGGCTCTTTCAAAATGTAAGGAAACACTTCATGGTGTGGGTGACAAAGCACTGGCACTGTCTGCCAGGTTGTGGAGACCTTTAGAGCTTCTTTAGAGACCTTCTAGAGGCATTTTGACATGGTATGGCTGTGAGTAACCCCGACTGATTTCTGAGTGAGTCTGCTAGTGAAGGGGAATAGGATCATATGGCCTCCAGAGGTTCAAAGTTACAACCAGACTGATTTTTTGAAACATTAATTTGAGAAAAATATTTATTTAAATAAATATTTATATTTATATTTATAGTTATAGTTGTTATAGTTATAGTTATAATCATGTTATTTATATATTTATAACCTTTGCTTTACCATTTGGCACTCCTAATATCTGATGACTAACCAAATAGATTATATCTTTAATTCATTAAAATAAGATTATATTTGATTCATTAAAATAGTCACATTACCAAATATCTCTCTGAAGTGCTGAAAATCCTTCCTTTCATTTTTTATAATCTTGAACTTTCATACAGTGTGGGAGAGAAGTATTGATAGCATTTGAAGATTCCAGAAAAAGAAATGTGTTTTTCAAAAGCTAGGCATTCTTAAGATGACAAATGCATTCATTACACAAATTTTATATAACATTATATTTATTAGAATGTTAACAAAATGTCCTAAAGGACTCATAATCCCCTATACTTCATGTTATTTTGAGATTCACAGTATTGTTAAAAATTTGCTAAGGAATCTTACTATACAAGTTCTAAAATAGTCTTCATCAGTCTTCTCACTGGCACATGATTTGAAAGTTACAAATTCTAGCCAGTTTATACCTTTAGGAAATCTCTTGCTTGTCTGCAGCAGTCTCATGATTTATTTTTACAGTACATTAATAAAAATAATGTTAAATTAATTTTAATTAATGTTAAATTAATTTTGTTAACTAAAATTAGTGAATAGAAGTCTGATATAATTTTTAAAGGGATCTTTTTACATTGGATGAACTGTCAGAAGTCTTCAGTCTTAATCAATCAGCTCTTCAGAATGCCTCCTTTGGAGCTTCCGGTTTATGGTGCAGGGGGCAACAAGTATCACTGGGAAGCCAAGTCTATGGGATGAGTGCACGAGATTGACTGTAACATTTGAAAACTAACAGAGATACACTTTGTCTTCAGAAGATCTAGGTTTAAAAATTCATATGGCAAAAACTGTATTTAAGTCTTTGATTTGCAGGAAAAATTATGCAACATCAGAAATCTTTATGTGAAAAGACCCACTCTCACAAAATCTCTGCTTCTGATATAGAATAAAATAATAAAATAAAATGAAATACATAGAAATAGAAAATAAAAACAGTTATAATTTTTATAATCAAATAATTTTCAAGATTAAATATAGGAAAGAAAAAGTAATATGTATTGGTTTGGATATTGAGAAACAAATCTTCTGATCATTCCGTTGACTCAAAATCTAAATAAAGTGATGAAAATTTTTCATCCTGAAGAATTATGATCAAAATCCTGTGCTATGAATCTGATGTTTCTTTCATTAGACAATATGGGAGAGAAGAAATTTGACTACATATTTGGCTAACATAATTTCACTGTATAACAATTAAGACAGAATACTGCCGGGTTTTGGAGGATGAAGCTTGTTACAGCTGTTGTAGAAGAGGGGCTCTGCATCACATCGAAGTCAAATTTAAAGAAGACTAAAGTATCTTGCATGTGAAGGAGATAGGGGAAGGGCCTCAGAAAGAAGACAAGTTAAAATGAATCTAGTTTAGTGTGTTAATAGATTATGTTCTTGGTATACACAATCCTTTTTAGTTTTTTATTTTTTAACTGTTGAATTTTGGGTGTATGCTTTCTACTTTGGTCTCATAAAATCTTGTTCTTGAGGGAGAAAATCTCACTGTCAGCGAGGGGCAAGATAGTGGGAGAACTTATGGAAAGAGATGCTGAATTTCAATGTAATAATAGCAGTTCAGTATTTACATGTAAGATATATGCAACCTACATATTAGTTTGTTCTGCATCTGAGGTGGTAGAAATCCACAGTGGGAAGAATATGAAAGCCAATCCAATTTGTACTCTGGTTGTTTAAAAACAATCTCTGAAATAACATCCCAGATGAATTCAAGTTGTTTTCTACCCACTTAGAACAGAGAGGGAAGTTGTAAGACTGCCAAACCATTAGTGGATTTAGAGAAGGTAGGACAAAGAAGATAGAAGAGATGTAGAGGTAGAATTTAACAAGTATACTGACTGTTTTGAACCATTTATGAGATAAGTAAATAAAGAAATGGGAAGCTTTAGAAGGTGCATGACAATGGTCTGGATTATTTCCAGGAATCATAGTTGAATAGGTTTTTTCTTTCAGTTGTATAAAACCTGAAAATTTAGAAATTAAAGAACTTGAAACAGAATTTAATTCACTAACTAGTAATGATTTTTTTAAATAAAGTGGGATTTCCCAGGTGATGATTTTACAAAATACCTTTACACTAAATACCTTTAAGGTATTAAGTAAACTTAGAGAAAATTGTTAAAAATAGAAGTTAAAAATTAGAAAATCAAACATATTCAATCTGATTTTCTGTTTTATGCAAGCTACAACAAATAACTATTTTTTGTATGTCTAGTATGCTGAGAAGAATTGGGATATATATGCCTCTGGTGTGACCTTCCTCGAAGTATTATATACATCAGTCATAAGTGGCAAAACAAAGCAAAAATATGTGTGTATAAAGTAAGTCTACTCCAAACAGTATAAATAAATCTGTGATTTCAACAAGGTCATGCTGTATTTGATTTACACACAAGCCTGTGAGATAACACTGATCACAGTATTGATGAAGGAGGTGAAAGAGCATTGCACATTTTACCTTGTGATCTTAAAGAACTACTCATTGTTTTAACTCCCTTGTTTAATATGTTAAACAAAGCTGGAAAGAAGAAAGTATTACAGATAGAATAAAGAAATATAATTTATAAGATCCCCTTTTTGAAATTAAAATGTGCATAACACTTGATTTTGTTTTGATTACCATGTAGTGGTTATCACAATATCATACGAGGGAGAAATGTTTTAAAGAACTCTGAAGTTAGAGGAAGAAAGCTTTTCCTCTCTAAGCTGTCTAGAATCACATTCTTGTATAAATAAACTACAACAGATATGGCATTAAGACTGTGAGAAAAGAAGACATAATGAAAGAATGAGAGGTAAATGGTGGCAAACTAATAAAAAGTAAGTCACTCTCATGGTTTTATGATTTTTGGCATTGATATTCCGCATCGTAATATCATGTAGTGTTTTAAGAGTTAAAGAGTTAATGCTCCAGCTCTGTGGATCATCGATAGTTCCAGGTATACCTGTCTCAGAAGAGAAGAAGAACTACATTCCCCAGAGGACTTTGCGATGCTTTGGATTTTTACGTGTTTACGCTCAGAAGGAAAGATAAAAACTGTCTGCGGTCACGGGACACTCTTTTTTCCTTTGGGATGGACTCAGCAGTGGGCGCTCGCTGCCATCTCGCCTTCAGCATTAGCGTAAGGCCTTCGGTCTATTGGACACTCTCTCTTGCTCATTTTATTTGATTTATTAGCTTTAATTCCAATTATATTGTATTATATTGTGTTATTTTGCTTTCTGATATCTTCTTTAGTAAATTACCTTTCCTTCTCAGATCGTTGCCACTGTTTTGTTTTTAGGCCCATCTCCCTTTTCCCTTTTCCCTTTCCTCCTTCCTCTTTCCTGGCGCATGGGTCTGTGGGTCCCCCGCACCAATAGTCACGGAACCGGGCCGAACCAACCTGCTAAAACGTTGACAGTCACTTTATATTTCTTTTGCATTCTTAATAAAATAGATAGAAACTTTACAAATGAAAAGAATTTAAAGTTTTTGTCATTGTGAGATGTTGAACATCATGTGGTTTTGTTTCTCCTCCTAAACTGACTCATTTTTTATGTTTGTCTGACATAATTCAATATTGGTGTTATCTAGTTCTCTATGAATCAGAAATAGGAATTCTTTTAATACTGTGTAACAACTTTGGAATAACTTCTTCTGAAAACAAAAAACACGCAGACTGGCCTCTCAGTATGCACTTTAAATCACTAGTATTATGACTGCAGTCTTGTAGTTTAGATTTTTATGTTTTGGGATGACTTTCAATCTAAACTTACTCTCTTTAGACAGGTAGACTGAGATTAGTTTTTACATCAGTATTTCAAAGCACTGGCTTGTTAGATCTGAACTGAAAACTCACATGCAGTAAATTCATTCATTCTTAGAAGCCTGTGTTGTAGCAAGCCCAGAGACCAATAAGGTCAATGGCATTTTAGCTTGTATCAAAATGTGGCCTGCAGGACTTGAGAAGTGAATGACATGTCACTGCAAGGATGTTGAGTTGCTCTGGTGTGAAAAAAAAAAAAAAAAAAGCAACCAAGATGGCGAAAGGAATAGAAAAGAAGACATATGAGGAGCAGCTACCCAAAAGGATGTTTGTAGGGAGTATGTCAGTCTCTTTTCTCAGGTGACAAGTGGCAGGAAACAAGGCAGCAACCTTGAGGTACACCAGAGGAGATTTAGACTGGACATCAGGAAGAGCTTCTTCAGGGAAGGGCAGTTTGGTATTGGAACAATGTGCTCAGGGAAGGGATAGAGTAGCCACCCCTGGCGGTATTTAAGAGATGTGGATATGGAACAACATGGCATAAAAATGCACTTGGTAGTGATAGGTATGCAGCTGAACCTGACGATTTAAAAAATCTTTTCCAACATAAATGATATGTAGATTCTAACCTTTATTTTCTTTGAAAACTCATTTATCTCAAATCCACAAACAGACATGATAAACAGACAAACTCTTGGAGGTCTTGAGAGTTATCTATGAAATTTCTGCCTATTTCTCTCTGGAAGCATTTATACACTTCCTTTCCACAGTCAAAGACAAATTAACTGCATGAATTTTTTTAGTCCCATTCAAGATGAAGTGCATTAGTTTAGTTTAAATTGGGATTGAATTTATTTCATTTTGCATATGGATGAACAGGAAGCATTTGACAGGAGATGTGATTTAAACTAATTTATTTCGACAAGTTTTTTTAAACTAATTTGTTATGTTACTGTGTAGCTAAACATTCCTGCATTCCATGAGTCACACTAACAAGTAAGGTAAATCACATTTTTTTTTAAGATACTGTGAAATAGTTGCCTTAGTCTTATCAGTAAGTATATCTGTCATTCTCTCCAAATGGTGGAGATGGATAGTATTATTCCTGCCAGGGTAATTGTGTGATTGCAACAATCAAATAACTTTCATATTCACCCTGTATTTCAAAAGAAATTTCAGGCAGTCTATTATTCTAATGAAACAGCAGCAGTTTCTCATGCTAATAGTACAGTGTGTTATTTTTTCACTTCTGATGAGATGATAGATTGTATATCATACATGGGCAAGGAAATACTGTTTTAACTAAAATACTTACATATAATATTTTCCACCCTTTAAACAGTTCAATCTGAATGCCGGCAAATAGACCCTGTGAGCTTCAGTGATGGTAGTAAATACACACTGTCCTTTCTAGTTGAAGCAGAAATTCTAAGATGTTTATAAAAATACAAGCCCATTGTCACTCATAGCTGTCTGTAATGTGATGCTGGAATCTTGCCCAAATGTTTTTGATTTGGAACACTGACAGTTTCTTCCATCGTGTGTAACATAACTACCTGTTTTCAAAGTTTTAGGTAAACATCATTTCCAGATTTGCAGAAGTCTCATGTTTTATAGCACAAAACTCAATGGTAGAATATAAAACATAGCCTGTTTTACTAACTGGAAATCAGTCATAATGAAAATAGAAGTGTAGTACATCAGAATTTTGTCAATTAGTATCCTAAATGTATGTGTGGGGGGGGAGGGGGAGGGAAGGACAATGACAACAAAAGTGTTTCCTTCACACACTTAAAAATTCAAGCTCTTTCCTGAATGTAATATAGATTCATTCTACTGTCAATAACTGCTGTAGCATGACCTGACAAAAGAAAATGCAATGTAGTGTAAGAGACCTTCCAGATATTAGAACATTCTCTGAAGAATCTGTAAAAAATATAGATCAGATTAGCTACAATTTCCAAGTGCCCATATTGAAAAGCCACTTGAAACATATTAGTAATAGAGCTCATTTAAAATTTTTAAGAACAAAATTTAAAATTAATAAATAGGGAAAGCCTAAAAAGAATAAATGAAATATAAATATGATACCTTAGAAGACAAATACTTTGAGATTTTTGTTAACGTGCTGCAGCATGCAAGCAGTGTGCTATTCTTTTAAAAAAACTTGTGCATTTTATTGTTTTAGTGAAGATTATGGGAAGTAGGAATATAAGTTGAGCACACATTTGCTATGGGCACTCTTTGCAATTATTCTCAGCTTGAAACACTTTGGATCAAATTGTTAGAACTGAAAGATATGCAATTGTCAATAGTTTACGGGACAATTCGGCCAAGTTCTGTGACTAATGAGGCAGGAAGACCCATGGACCCCTCCTGTGGGGAAAGGGAAAAAAAGGGAAAAGGATAGGGAGAAGGACCTAAAAACAAAACAAAACAGTGACAATTATCTGAGGGGGAATGTGAATTTGTTTAATATAATATCTGAATACAAGATAACACAATATAATACAATATAATTGGAGTGGAGGCTGATAAGTCAAATAAAATGAGTGAGTGTCCAAAAAACTGAAGGCCTTACTCTAATGCTGGTGGTAAGATGGCTAGGAAGCACACACACTGCAGATACAAGCAGTAGAAAAAGAGAAAATGAACACTTCATGATTGGCAAAGAGTTATATTTTTCCCTGTGAACAGAAAAAGGAAATGGAACAGTGAGACTTTTAGGGTGTATAGTTCTTCTCTTCTGAGGCAGGTATACCTGGAACTATCAACAATCCAAGGAGGAGGAACATTAAATCTTTAACTGCCAGTGCACTGCATGATGTTATGACATGGAATACCAATAAAATCATAAACCCATGACAATCATGATTCTCAACAAACCTTTTAATGTTTCTTCTTGAAGACGAACCAGAGACTTTTCCCTCCAGTATTTCATAGCTTATTCCTTAGAAATAGTGGGTAGGTGATTAAGTTAAATGAAGTTATTTACTTTTTCACTGAAAACAACAACAAAAAAATCCGGCACCTATAAAATATTCCAGCATTTATAATCAGTAATTTTTTTACTTTTTTTTTGAGCAAGTATTACTCATAATGGATAACTAGACATGTAAAACCCAGTGATGTGAACAAAGATGGAACTATATTATTTTTAAGACTTTTATTTTATTTTTTTAATTTATCTCATTTCCTCTGGTATTGTTTCTGAAAAAAGTGCATCAGAATTGTTCCTTTTCATCATTTAGTGATATAAGAAACTGAAAAGCATAAGGGTTAATGTTTCAGACATTCTGTAGAAGAATAAAAGGAGATAACCACGTCACGACAGTAAAATACCAATTTGCTCTTCTCTTGAATATTAAGCAGATCTGTTGAATTACAACACCTGAACTTAGCTGGAGAGAAAGAGAACTCACAAATTATACCTGCACACTTTTCAGCAGATGAAGAACGAGACCCCCTGAAGCCTCTTTAACTCATTGACACAGGGACCTGACTAATGTCAGATTTATTTCCTGAACATACTGAAGGACAGATTTCTTTTTTGGAAGGGGAATGGCTGCTAGCACATAGAAGGCAAAGGACTGACAGTTTGGGTGCACACACCCATCACCAGAGGAGCAACTTTGACATAGTTGGATCCAAAGGTGGTGGCTCTCTGAATCTCTTTCTCTCTCTTTCACTCGTAAGATATTTTAGAACATAACTCAAGGCATGCCATCACAGCATACTTCTAATAGGACATTTCTTACATGGCACCAACAGTTAGGTTTCCCAGGCAAATCTGAAGCTATTCCTTGTTTGAATAAAATTGTTAACCAATCATTCAGCATCATTTCACCTTAATTTACTTTAAAGGGATCTTGAACGTAATCTGTATGTTACCCAGGGTAGCTTGGAGTTGGTTCAGAACATTAAAATTTGTATCTTAGACAGGATTCCCTTGTAGACAATTAAACAATTGCTGGGACTTGGTCTTTATAAGGTTTTCATCAGAGGGAAGTCATACTGAAACTGAGGAAAATTATTGAATATTTAGGTGTGTGAAGGACAGAAACTGTTTTTATTTTTGTTATCTCAAAGCTTGCCTCATGAGGTCTTTCTGGTTATAAGACTCTAATTGACAACTGCAAATCATCTAGATGGTTGTAGTGACACCTCAGTGTCTCTGTTTATGGTTGTAAAGATAGGCAGAAATAAAGGCAAGTAGTCTTTTCTGGGGTTCAGCTTGGAAAAGCTGATCACCTCGAAGGATAATTCTTGTACATGTCAAAGAAGGCGCTACTCCCTGCTGATTTATCTATTGAGCCAGATATGTTACACAGAGAACAAAACTGAGAAATGGAGGTGGCATAAATCAAACTAATACAAGAATGTGGAGGCAGCTAAACTTGACAATAAGAAAGCAGGACAGACATCCTGTTGTCCCGACAAGATAACCGAACAGATGTCTTTCTTAAACAAAACATCCTTAGGAATGGTGAGCCCCCTTCAAGGTTTGAAAATTTACAGCAAAACTGACACTTAGGTTTAATCCCCTTGATAACCAGAGTTTGTAATGTGATGAATATGCATGTGCTATACCTTTAAATATGTATTCGCTTCTCTCTCTGGAGTGCATGTTTGGTGGAGCGATCCCGCATGTACCCAGCGCTGTAACGGGGGGAATAACTGCTTGATGTAACTCACTGATGTGTCCAGTTGCTCGGCTGGATTTCTTGGTACCACTAAACCATAGACTTTGGAGAAGAGACTTCCCTGAGGGGGAAACCCCTTTGGAAGAACACCTGTTTGCTGCAAAGCTTCCCGGCTTTCTCCCATCCCCGCGGTGACCAGACGAGTTCTTGAGACCAACGGACTAAGGATCTCGCTGGATCCACGGTGGTGATGCTCTCTCTCTCTCTCTTGCTTTCTGCCAAGTCTCCTTGCTTTTCCTCTCTTTTCTATCACCTACCTTCCCTTCCCCATATCCCTAAGCAACTAGTATTTGTAATAAACTGGTTGGGCTAACATTAGACCTGCTGGTTCTTAATCTCGCCATCAAGTATACATATAAAGAACCTCGTCTCCCTCCTCTATATTAGAACGTGACAGGGTGGTAGTCCTCTGAGGACTAATCACTATTGTACAAATACAGTAATAAGTCCTAGTTAGGAGGACTAGGGAGGACCAAGTGTGGATTTGACCCTTTTTCTGAGGAAAATAGAGAGCTATACTACTTCATTCTTTCCTCCTCTCTCTTCAGACAGAGGTCCACATTTAATGGCAGAAATAGTGCAAAATCTAACTGAAGTTACTGGGCTGAAATGGAATTGCCATATTACATGGAGACCTCAGACTAGTGGTAAAATGGAAAAGATAAACCAGTGTTTTTAAAAAAAGCAAATAATCAGGTAAGAAGGAACACTGCATTTAATATTAATTTGGGATTCATAGGATTGTGGGTTCTTTGTGATCCCATGATAAGTAGTGCAGAAAATGAGGGAGTGAATGGGAACCTAGGCAAAAATTTGATCTTGACGTTAATATAAGGTTTTGATAGGATGCTCAATTTCAATTCAGAACTGGATGAAATGAGGAAGGTAGCTGAAGACCCTAGAAAATTCAGGAGATTGTAGAAAATAATTGGCTCAACAAAATCTTGTAAGGAATAAGAGGATGGTCCCTGAAAGGATGATTAGCCTCACTTCTGGAAGGAATCATCAGTGTGGTTGTAGTTATAATGATTATAGGACTTCATATCAGTTGTGTTAGAAGAAACACTGAAATAACCACATGGAAGTAGTCAGAAAAACTAACTTCTTCCAAAGGTGAGAACTGATACCAATCAAATAATTCAGTCTTAACCAAATACGTACCTCATCTTGGGAAAGTTGTTAATCCTAGATAAATAAGACATCTGAAACCGAAAAGCAGGGCTTCAATGTTCCATAAACTGTGGGGAGTTATACTGTACCCCGCTTGCTTGGTCTGCGCAACACAGATGTTTGGCAAATTACTAAGGTTGAAGTGATAATAAAAAACTTAGTCAGCAGCCAATTTCTGTAAATAATTTATTGACCAAATAAGGGGTCAAATGTCCTTCACGTAAGAACTTTTGGATGGATAGCACCTCCCTGTGGAACACAAAGACCACTGAAGACCCTTTGCAAGAACTCCATAATAGCACAGCTCATGTTTAAAGTCAGATTTTCTTATATATAGTAATTCTCAGGATAGGTGGGAACTTCTTGGAAAATGTGTGAATATTAGTATGTTGGATTTATCTGATTAATGTGCTTCAGGTCCTGTGTGTGCATATTAGGAAGAGAGATTCCCCCATATACCCAGCACTACAATAATGTAATGTCATCTTTCTAAACTTCCATTCAGGTTAGCAAATTTTCCTCCAAGATTTTGATAACAGTGTGATCTAAGCCCAAAGTAATTGTCATGATCCGCAGGCAGTAGATGATAAAACTACCATTTTAGCTCTAGAACAGAAATAAAAGAAACAAAAAACAAATTAAAACGAAGGAAAATAAATCTAAAAATTTGCAAGTAAACCTCTGAAAAGAGAGTAATGTATTATAAAAAAAATAAAAAATAAAGAAAAAAAGCATTAGCCTTAGGCATTCCTAGAGTCATCATTTATAATCAGACTAATGGCATATGTTAAATCTAATTGTAGTATTTCAGAAATGAAAATAACAGTGAAGAAGACATCCTCAACTCCTCAGATGATTCTACAGGTTGCTCCTGTCTAATCCCCTCAAAGAATGACTCCAAAAACCCTTTCCTGAGGGAGGAACTCCAAGGCATGAAGAACAAAGAACAACTGAAAGGCATTTGGCCTGCCTGTCTGAGAAAAAAAAATAAATAAACTTATCAGAAAATGAATGAGAATAGCCCATATGTATTAAAATGGTTTTTTTGCCAGTTGGTTCTTAATGACAATTAGCATAGGATTTTTGATAGATGTGTGAGCACAAATTGTAACATACACACAACCAATGTCTGAGAAGGTGAGCATGCAACTCAGACAAATAAGAATACCAATGCAAACAAAACAAAATGTGTGTCAAATCTAATTTCTGTCTCCCAAGAGAGAAATGTATGTCAATCACTTACCTGGTAATTATAAACTGTAATAAGAAATATTTTGGATTTCAGTGTTTTAGAAGTGTGACCTTGGTTTATGATGCAAACATTGATCCCAGGCCTCATAGAAATATGAAGGCTGTAACACATCTACTTCACACTGTCTTTACACTCCTTTAATGCATAAAAATTCAAATGTGTCAAAATTTCTGCTGTGGCACAGGGTGGAATGTCTGAAATCATAGCAGATTTGGAAAACAACAGATTATCGCTCTCACTCACAATTGTTCATGCTTTACACACTAACATTTTACAGTTTAATTCCCTAAGGATGTGAAACTTCACCAGTGTAAAATAGCACTCTCATTAAAGAAACTTCCCCTAAAAATGTGGAGGAAGAAGTTGTAGTAGTGTTGATATAGGCTGGTTTAGCAACGGGGATCAGTATATAAGTTTAAGGACCAACATATTAGTTTAGCAAAAGAGATCAGTGAGTACTGGGTTTAAAACTGTCAATTTTGACGTTGCTTGGTGTGTGAATGGTATTGTTTTTCTCAACAATTCTGCTTCACAGGAGCACTGGAGTCACAATACCTACTTTCATCTTTGCATCCACCAGGTACAGGGATTTTTTCCTCACATTTCACTTATATTGTATTAGATCAGAGTCCACTAAGATAGAAAGTTACTCATTATGGCCTTACAAGCAATGGAAATGTGCCAAACTGGGGAAAAACAGCTAGAGGTCAGACAAAAGTCACTGTGATTTAGCTGATGATGGAGAAATAGGGAGAATAGGTTGTACAACCATTTTAGATGCAACTGGACATGCACAAAGGGATATTAGCATATAATAATGAATTATTGTAAAAGAATGAATATGTATGCCAGTGTACTGCATATGTATGTCTTAACTGTTTAAACGTAGGACTTGAACTCTGAGAACTTGCACTTGGTTTGTCAAGTTGCCTGGTAGGTACTGAAGCCAAGAAATCTGACACAGTAAATTATGCAGTCCTTCTCTTTAGGGTTGCTCTCAAGGAGATCTTCCTCCAGTCAGTATGAATACCTGGGGTTACCATTGAAAAAGTGGAATACTTTTCTGAACCTCACTAGATTCATGTAGGCCCACTTTTCAGACTTCCATAGGTCTCTTTAGATGTCATCCCTTCCTTTTGCCATATCAGCTGCACAACTCAGCTTTGTGTCATCCACAGACTTGCTGAGTCATTCACACTCTCATTCACACTGTCTATATCATTGGTAAAGATTTAAATGAACATTATTTTCAAGCAAGACCCAGGGAGTGCTCACTTGCCACCAGACTTCTCCTGGACATAAATGTCAAACAACTATGGCTATGACCATGCAACCAATTCTTTATCCACTGAATAGTCCAACATTCAAATCCATGTGTCTCCAATTTAGAGATAAGAATGCGGTGCAGGAGCATGTCAAAGGACATCTCTAGCATCTCTATATTCTTCCCAGGCAACACTTCCCTACTTCCACTGTATATACTATTCCTCCTTTTCCCTCATTTTGGTCAGCAGGTCCTTGTTCACCTGCCAGTTTCCTGCTTTATTTCTTATGCTGGGGAATAGAGAGCTCTTGTGCTTTCAGAAAGGAGTGCTTAAAGACCTCTGTTCTGCTCCTATGTCCCTAGTGACAGTTTTCCAGGGATCTCATCCTGTAATTCCTTAAAGAGCTTGAGGTTCATTCTCCTGAATTTCTGGGTCCTGACTCCACTCTGCCAGGCACATGCTCCTTGAGAACATTAACTTGACCAGGGAATGGAGTATTCAGTCCAGGGTACCTCCAATCATACCCTCTCCAATGATGTCATATATCATCATATGTAATTGTAACCTACACTTGAATATTGTGTATAAGGCCTTTCAATATATGAATTGCACCTATGAATGCAAAGTAGCTATGAAAGGCAAAAGAGAAATTTAAACCTTCCTAAACTAAAGGTTGCATTTTTTAATTTTTTTTTCTGATGAAACGTTGAAGAGAAATCCTGAAATAACCAGTCTATCACTGGCAGGTAATGTAATAAAAAAGGAAATCTTCCTTTACATCAGAGATTATATATACATAAAAAAAAATTGTAGTGATTAACTGTAACAGGCTAACCTACTTGAAATTGGAGGTTAGTAACAATTTCAGCAAAGAGATGGTGTCTGTACAGAGACAGAAACAATGACTTCTGGAAGGGTCATCTTTGATTGTGGCTTCATTTAAACTTTAAGGTTGCTTTCTTTCCTTGAGACTTTTATAAATATTTTGAACTCAGCTGTATAGTTTGAATATTACAAATAAATTCTTTATTGTGGCATTTGTCTTAACTTGGGTTTATGTGTAATTTTAAGTACATGAGTTACAACAGGACATTTATAACTCAAGTACTTGACCTAATCAATTAAGAGTGCTTCTCACTTGAAATCCAAAGTAGAAATATTTCATTACAAGGACTTGAAAAATCAAGTAACTTCTAAGATTGTGATATACTGGGCTAGCATTGCAGAATTCCAGAACTATATTTCCAAGTGCCAGTCTTACATACACAGTTTTAAAAAAAAAACTGTAACAAGGATTCATAGATTCATAGATTCATAGATGCATTAGGTTGGAAAGGACCTACAAGATCATCTAGTTACAACCATAAGGAGAGCTAGGTAAACACTCCATTGTTGCTGGAAATTCCTAATTTGAAAAGTTTATGAAGTGGTACACTTTTATGGTCGTTTATAATCATAGACATCAACAGTGTACTTAAAAAATAGAATAAAATAACATTTCTGAAGACCTGTGGATAGTAGCTAAACACAAGTGGAATATTTTACTAAAGCCATGTTCCTTATGTGATCTAAAGAAAATCCATGGTATGTTTCTAAATCCTCCTTCCCTCATGAACTTTAGCAAGACAGAAACATTATTTTGAAGCCAAAACTAACTAGTTCTGTTGGAGTCCCAAACTATTATCAAGAATGCCAACTAATGAGGGAGACATGACTGAACCTTTTGTAGGAGATATAAGCTGATAATGAATATGAATGTAAAACAAAGTCTGGCAATGTAAAGCTAGGGTATGGTGGCACAGAAAAGAACAGAGTAAGCAAAGTTTCTTGAAAAATTAGTGTATCATCCACCGCTCACTCCCTGCCTCTTTCCATGTTGTCCTCCCTTTTTGTAATCAGAGCAGTGGTCTTTAAAGTTCTAGTTCTGAAAGCGATTGTTTGGCTTGGAGCCTGTAAGGTAGGAACAATAGTTTTTTTTTAAAGCATAACAGATCCTGTCTAAGAAGGTAGAGTCACTAAAGAATCTGTCAGATATTTAAAGGTTAATCAGCTACAGCATTTATAGCTCAGTTTGAGTAATGTGAAATAGGATCTCTCTTCTTTATAGTGCTAACTCATTCTTCCGTTCTGTACTCGTGAAAGTTCATAGCCTGTTTAAATACTTCTGTAAACAACTATCTGGAACGAGTAATCTGCAGATGCAGTCTTCAAACATGTTAAAAGGCTAAAGTGTAAAAAGGGAAAAAGTTGCCTTTCTCTATTATTAGTAATTAAATTTTATGTTGATTGGATAAAAGATTATACTAGCATCGTATAATCTTCACTATTTTTATTTTCAGTGCATCAGATCCTTTAAACTCATATTTCCTTTTATTAAAGATACACATATTTATAAGTTTTAACAAGAAATTGAAAAATGAGATCAACTTTTACTGAAATACAGGTACTGCGCCTAGAATATATGTGTGTTTTTTGTGTAATACTGGTGTTAATAAATGCATAAATAAGAATAAAAGGAAGGAGCACTGAATGTTTTTGAAGTTGAGATAAACTTTCAGTTATTCAAGTGGCATGTCTGAAGCTTCATGTGCAGATGAAACCAAGTCTTCATAGAACTACTCTTCATTCAGAAGTTGTTTATTGTGGAAAACTTTTGATATGAAACAGTATTCTCTGACAAACAATCTAATAGCTATGCAAGTTCAATGACTGCATTGGCCTTAATCCTCTGTGGGGTATGTATGCCAATCGGGAATCTTACACCTAAATTTGGTTCTTAAATACCTTGATGTTTAACAGTGTCAAATACAAATTAAGACTTCGAGATTAGAGAATTTCAGAGTTCCTTCTATTTGGTTTGTATCATGGTTTCAGGATATCTAAATCTTTATATCATAATCATAAACTCCAGACCAAATAAGTGAATACAACCACCACCACCAGCAACACTATTAAAAATAAAAAATAAATGTAAGAAAAAGAAATTATGCTTACCAGAAATCTAGAGAGAAGGAATTAAAAAATAATGACCTAATGTTGTTTCCAGTACACCAATTACTTTTAGAGATACTAATAACACATTTTTTTTCTCTTAGTAATTAAATCACTTATGTACATCCCGAAGATAATTGTTCATGAAGAAAATATATATGACCATAGAAAGTAAAGCTTTGCTGCTCTTTCCAGAATAGTAATTCTCATTAGGGGTTTTAGTAGGCATTTAAAACTTTTTAATCAAAGCTGTTAGAGATGCCCTTCTGAATATTCAGTAGTTAATAGAAGATAGTTGCTGACCCGGAGTTTAAAGGCAATTAATATGAGGATGCTAGTAACATAAGTTAATTGCATTATCACCATAATATTATATACTTAATTTATCAATGACAACTCAATATTTCCATTGGAAAAAAACAATGCTATTTAATGACATACTTATACATGTGTTGTCTCTTGGTAAACAGTGAACCAATTAATTCATGTTCTTATTGAACTCGAGTATTCAGAATGCAATTATTTTCTAACAGTTTCTTTGTTTTTTTTCTTTCAAAAAGATGTCCTAGGAATGACTATCCAGAGTAGCTGACAGTTGGATTTTTAAGCACCCTTTCCTCTACTTAGTTCTTTTTGCAGTAAGTATTGCAAAATGAGTCACATCAATATGATTGTGGTAAGGTTTGTGATTTTTTTTTCCTTTCTAGGGCTATCAGCCTGTGATAAATGCTGTTGCATATGATGAAAATACCACTTTTCATTTTCATTTAAGAACTTTTAATTTCTTTTTGTCTGTAAAATCTATGCTAAGTGTTTTGTCCTTATTTCCCTTAAGGTGTAACTGCTACGAAATTGGCGAATATCATTGTCAAAAAAATAAAAAAATGCAATAAATATACCAAAGTAATATAAAGAATAAGAGTTGATTTTACACTCATTCAGACAGCATAGTTTATATTGGCATGGTTAATGTTCTTTCTGATTTTCTTTCTTTTTTTTTATTTTTAATTTTTTCTATTTTTTTTTTTTTTTCTTTATGGTAAAAAAAAAAGAAATGTTACCTTGACTTAAACTTCAGCAGTGCACTTCAAAGGTTGTTGGATTTGTTTTGGTGTTTTAGCCAGGATGATAGCTTTAAGAGAAAACTTCGAGCATCAACCCAAGGAAGTGCTAGAGTGAGATTACTACTCTGTTGACATTATTCTGCTGATCTGCAGTGCTAAACTACCACAAACAAACATGGGAATAAAAGCAAGCAGAAATGAATTAATACATTAATTCTGAGCTAAAACATCCAGGAAACTTGATTGTTTCCGAATATCTTTTAATCCATATCATATTTATGTTAGAATATTTTATTTCTGGAGAGATTTTTTGAGTACAAATAAGCCTTTTCACTAGTATCAGCAATATCTGTATTGAAGATTCACTTCATATTCAACACTCTGCCTGTTCTAAATACTTTGAATTAAATAAAATATTAATGCAGTACTGCATTAATTGTAATGATGGATATTGAATTATATCACTCTGGAGTTCTGGAGTTTGTAACACACATTAAATTGAATCTTCTTTTTTCATAAATTCAATATATAAATTGAATATTTCATTATTCAGTTATATTAACATTAATATTAACAATAGTATTTCAAATCTGCAGTATAATTTTTAGTTCTACAAAATCATGCTCATTAGAATTAACAATTTTATCCTTTCTGCATGATAATATGATACACCATTAGTCAGATCTCATTAAAATTAAACCTGAGTGTGTAAATGCACACACCTGTGCCATTTAACAATGTTTCTGTTACTGTTTACTTTTGGTAAAAATGCTAGAAACCATATGAAATTTAACTGCAGGTCACTATAATATAAAGGTAAACTTATATAGAATCATAATGAAATATATTACAAATCATATTTCGTAACAGTCTTTTTTATTAAAAATGTTACACATGGCTATTGCTGATAATTGTAGATGATTATAAATATTACAGACTATTATTCAGACATGCAGCTGACATCATTAGTCTTATTACAGTATAGTATACAGAAAAGCAACTTCAGCTCTCTGTACCAATTTCACTCTATAACTGAGTTAACAAGTTGACCATACTGATAGCATATTTTTGTTAACATAAAACTATTAATACAAGAAAACCAAATACTGCAATGTACAACAGCAACAACAGGAAAAATAAAGAACCACAACAACAACAACAACAAAATCCTGAGGATTCTGTGTACAATAAGGCAATGTTTAGAAAAGCAAAGCATGTCACCAGGCTATTTCAAACGAAAATATGCAATTTACTGAATATTCCACATATAGTTAGTTCTTAAACCACTACTAAATAAAATGGAAAGATAATCCTAATTTCGTTGATTAGTAAATAATAAAATATAATGATACCTGTTGTACATATTGTATATAAGTTCTAGGCATTAATTAATCTTCAATAACAGAATTGAATGCACAATTTATGATCATAGAATCATATAATCATAGAAGCATAGGGGTTGGAAGGGACCTCAAGAGATCATCGAGTCCAACCCTCCTGCCAAAGCAGGTTCCCTACACCAGGTCGCACAGGTAGGCGTCCAGGCCAATGATCTTCTTCCTATGTCAAAAATAGGATCCTAGAAATTCTTGAATTTCCTGAAATTATCAAACATGTCAGCTCTTTTAATTTTACAGAGAGAGCATTTATTGAATTTCAAGCTTTGGATGACCAAACTGAAGCAGACACAATACTTGATAATGCAGGTCTTCCAGATAATCCACTAATTTTAATTTGTGTACTTTTGTACATTGGGACCAGAAATAATAAAATTCAGAGGAATTAAAAAATAACAGGGTGCTTGAGTGTGGTGATTAGAGAGCTGGAGCATCACTCCTATGAAGACAGACTGAATGAAGGAGCTCAGGTTGTTCAGTCTGAAGAAGAGGAAATTGCAGTGAGATCTCGTGATGTCCTTCCAGTATTTAAAGCGGAAGATTTTCAGTGAGAGGGTGATGAGGTGCTGGAGTAGGCAGCACAGAGAGTCTGTGGGTGCCCTATCCCTGTGGGTGTTCAGGACAAGTTTGGATGGAGCCCTGAGTAATCTGATCCAATGCCTTATTTAGTGGCTGGCAACTCTGCCTGAGGTGGGGGGGTTGGAAATTGATGATCCCTGAGGTCCCATCTACCCCAAGCCACTCAATGATTCTGTGATTCTATGACACTATGATTATGATTCTACAAAATTCAAATATGTAGTCCATATCATAGAGGAGGAATTACATGTATTGTTAAATCAGTATACATTTGGGCACTTACATACCACTGGTTTCATGTAATAGTGACTAAACAGATTTGCACACCACATTTCTTTCCAATGTGTTACACAAAAACAATTGTGTTAGATGTGTAATTTGAGGAATTAGAAGTCATCATGTTTTCATCTTCATCTACATTAGTAAAAATTATTGTATACGAGAGTGACTCAAAATAATGTTTCCTGATACAAGGAAAAAAAAGATACAGTACGGTTCAACTCAAAACTTTTAATAGATCTTTTAAAGATGAGCACTACTGTGATCCATTTTCACACACAAAAATACAGCACACAATGTTTGTTATAGTGAATGTAAACAGGAAATAATTTCTTTGATAAAACTAAGACCTGTTGGAAGCTATGTGCTTCTGATTTCTTGGCATTATTTGTGTCCACTGAAATGAGCGCTACACTCTTTAGTTTATACTGGAGTATGATTTTCTGAACAAGTTCTGCGAAATAAAAAATACTGAGCACTGAAACAAGATGAACAGACATGCTGTAGAGTCTCCATCTCCATAAATATTAAAAACCTACCTAGATTCAATCGTGTGCAACCTATTCTAGGTAACTTGCTTTATGAAGATGTGTAGTCTTGCTTTCCAGAGGTCCTTTCCAACCCTTGCAATTCTGAGGTTCTCTGATTCATATTAGCTTGCTGCTTCATCTCTCATATGTGATAATTTTGTGCCTTCAACGTGTCTTGAAAATATTCATATTAGCTGAATTTAGAAAATATTTTTGTTTATTTTAATATCTGAAAACTCTTTAATAATGTTATACAAGATCTCTGACAGGAACTGTTTCTGAATCATAGCAGAGTTGAAACTGGAAGCAACCTCTGGAGATCATTTTATCAAACAACCTTACTCAAGTATGACCACATAGAATATTCTGTCCAGGGCTATGTTCAGACTGCAAGTATGGCAACTCAGTAAACTCTCAGGGAAACATATTCACATGCTGAGTCACACTCATGGTAAAAAAAAAACAACAATTTCCAGAAGGAGC
>VXAB01000449.1:0-22541 GCA_013399175.1 Odontophorus gujanensis
GACACAAATCACGGTTTTGTACTCGAAAACGGTAAATTATATTAATTTGTCGCTATCGGTATTTATTGATTATATTTCTTAACAAATATATATTTTGTATATAAGAGTATTTTTGGCAGCGGTGGTCCGCCTGTTTGTACCGTTGGAGGGGCCGCGGGTGTATTCTTTTTATTATTATTATTATTTTTTAGTTATTAATGGAAGAAGAGAAGAATAAAGTGTGTCGCGGTCAGACCCTGTGCAACCCGCCGCTTTTCTTTCCAACCAGATCTTTCAAAATCGCGCGCAATCCGAGCCGAGGAGGACAGCGCCGGCTGCACGGAGACCTGCGCGCTGCGTGCGCGCAGAGCAGCTCAGCGGGGTCCTACGCCCTCGAGCACCCCACCCTGCGCACTCCAGCACCCTGCGCGCATTTCGCGCTGTGCATCCCCCGATTTTCAGCGCCCGGTTCGCAACCCGGCGCAGTTTTGGGGACGTCCCCGGGGCGCAGCGTTCCGGTGCCGAGTGCGCACGGCTGAGCGGCCCCGGCGCGACCCCGGCTTCCTCAGGAGGGATCAGTGTCACGCAGGGCGCCAGGCTCGGGGCAGCTCCGCAGAATCGGTGGGAAAAGGAACATAGCGCACACGCAGCGGCCCCAGGAGGAGGGGATCCCGCGAGTCCTCCTCCGGCGACTCAATTTGTAGCTGGAGATTTACGGCCGGGCGCCCAAGCGGGATGGTCGTCGCTAGACAAAGCTCCCTGCGAGGCCGAAAGCCTATTGTGATGCTAATTGTTCTCAGCTGAGCCCATTTGCCAGCGGCAAAGAGACTCTATTGAGGCAATTTGTAGAACAAAAGAAATTTGGTTACTGGAAACAAAGGCACAAACAGCACCCCCCAACCTCCCCCGGCCCCGCAACGAGGGAAAAAATAAAAAAATAAAAAAAAGGGAAAGAAAGAGGCAAGAGAGCGAGGGTGCACGATTGCCGGGTGCCTCGTCCCGGCTCCGGTCGCGCTACGCGGGGTCTGCGCGGAATCTGCGCGGGCGATCCCGCTGCCGTCCCGCGCGGCGCGCCGGGCCCTGGCCATGGTGCTGAAGGCGCTGCAGTGCGCTCCGTGCCCGTCCCGCGGGTTGGGGAGATGTGAGAGAGGGGGCTGATGCGCTCGGAAACTGCTGCCGGGTTATTTTGGGATGTATGTGTCTTTTTTATTTTTTATTTTATTTTTAAAGGTATCTGCTCTTCCGCCCGGGGGTGGGCCAGGAGCAGGCAGCGTGCGCCCATCTGTGCGCGCTGCTCCCCGACGTGATCTATCTGCGCCGCAGGTCAGACAGGCAGAATGAAAGGCCCAACAGTATTCCTCCCCTTCCCCCCTTGCTGCTTGAATTGCTTTTTGTTTTCGTACCCTAACAGTCTGCAAAGTGCTTCAAGGCCTCCGTGTGTGGCCACAGGCGAGAACCCGCGGTTATTTGGGTGATAAAATCATTTAATGCTTTCCCAGCTCCTCTCTGTACGGCAGAACATCACTCTTCCGTGTCTGCGTGTGCCGTGGGACGGGGAGGATAGCTGGACGTGCTCTGCAAAGTCGTCATTTTGGCAAATGTTACCAAAGGGAGCTCAGGGCATGAAAATGGGGCAAGGAACCGGAGCCCGGTGGGCAGCAAGTGTTACAGCAGCCCCAAAACGGGATGGCACAGCTGGATTTCCAGAACGCGGCCACTGCAGAGGGCTCTGCTGCATTGCAGATTCTTTTCTCTGGGAGCTTGGGATGCCTCCGGTCCTCTGTGGGGCTGTGTGTTTGTGGGGGGGGTGGGGGGCGGTCGGATTTACTACCTCTGGAGAACTACTGACTTCTTTAGGGGCTTGAATGCTCCCTTTTTTTTTTTTTTTTTTTTTTTTTTTTTCTCNTTTTTTTTCCTTTTGCCTCCACATTATTAAGTTAATCATTGCTTGAACTGGTTGCTATGGTTTTGGCAAACCCATGGAAACTTGATAATGAAGAATGAAAGACTCTTTTTCCATTTATCTTTTTTTTCTATGTTCAGCTCACGATGGTCTCATTTCTCCCCGCGGGGCTGTCCCAGAGCCAGTGCCTGCCTTTATGCCACCGCACTTTGTGGTGGAAAGGGACAGGTGGCTGCAGGGACCCACACCAGCCTGGGGTGCAGGCTTGGGCCAGGTCTGTGCGTGGAAATCTCATGCAAAGCACTTGCTTTTTAGTTTTGCAGAAGGAGGGGGGGTGGGGAGAGGACCCCCTCAGTACAGTGTTTGGATTTAGATAGGAAATTTGGAATATGTAATATTATGCCCTACTACTGCCACACCAATGCAGAATTTTGCTGGAGGTTAAACCAGATTTTGGACGGCGAGCAGCTGAGAGCAGCACCAGTGCTCTAACACACGATGTGCATGGCTTGGAAAGGTCAGGCTCACGGCCAGGGCCAGTCAAGGGGAAGCAGAGTGTCCTTTCCTCTTGGCAACAGACACATCCCCTCTCTTCCTCACTCCCTCTCCTCCAAAAATCGACCAAGTGCAGCGGATGCTGATGGGATGTGGCGTTCCCCACTGCCCTGGCCCCTCACCAGCTGCAGGCATGAGATGTGCCCACGGGCATGAGATGCTCCCACGTGTGGACCCAGAGCTCCTGCACTGCTGCACACTGCAGCGGAGCCACGCTCGCCGGCAAAGAAAAGGCGAAGAATCGGGATTCTTTCACATGGCCAACGCTCAAAAGTCTGCCTTCCCCCCCCAACCCCCCCACAGCTATAATGACAATCCAAAGAGTTCCTGATAGGGTTTTAAAAGATGCTTATTCATTCACCGTCCACCAAGCATGAAAATCCAGCTCATTTGTTCGTTTGTTTCCATTCTTCGTGCAAACGACCCCACAGGGGCTGGAGCCTGTTGCCGCAAACTTGTCACTCACACTTTTAACTTCTTTTTGTTGTACTCCTCTTTATTTCATTCTTCTGGGTCCCCACCTCCGCCACCACTCCACCCTCTCCTCCGGTCACAAAGGCAAGTCTGGGAATCTCTTTAAAGCCGCAGTGCCCCCTTTTAAAGTCCATACAAAAAGCGATAGCTGAAAGGGGATCCCGAGCGGTGTGAGGGGGAATGCCGCCCGTCTGGGCCAGGGCTGCACTCGACGGGGAGGGCAGTGGGGAGGCTTCGTGCTGCAAGAGAAAAGGGCAAACCGAGGCATGTCTGCAGCCAGAACCTAGTGGCAGCCCGGGACAGGCGGCCGGCTCGTCCTCATCGCTGCCGCTCGGTCCCAGCTGGGTCCTTGCACCGAGGGACAGGGAAAGATTGATGGGGCAGGTGCTCGGTGCAGAGCGGGCCTCTTCCTGATAAAGCAGGAGCTGATAACACCAGGTCGATACTCGACGCTGTGCCTTGGCCACCTGGAGCCCCCAGGGGGTCTTGGGGAAAGGGGGGACAAAGGGGACAAGGGTTGGGGCTGGCCTGGACCTCAATGTTCGGCTCCATCCCACTCTCTTTGGGCTGGAGTGACAGTGAGGAGCTGGCTGTGAGTTGCACCAACCCAACGAGCATGTGGGCTTGGGGACCTTGTGGTGAGGAGTCCCCTGCATTAGGGGACCCTCGGCCTTGTGGTTCTGGCAATGATTTACCCCCCAGCATGGTGCTTGTAAACCTGTCAGAGAGAAGCAGTGGGCACCCCACTCCTGACCCAGACCCAGCTGTATGGGCAAAGCCAAGGTGTCAGCCTCCCCAGTGTTAATAATTCTTCGGGCAGCATGGTGCAGCCATTTATCAGCCCTCCTTCCAGAGCCAGCTAGTGGCTCTGTGTCCCCTCTCTGCACCACATGATACCCAAAAACACAGAGGTCCCACTGCCAACCCCGGCACGTGGCAGAGCTGTGTGGTCAGTGCTTTGGGGGCACTACAAACTCAGTACAGGGAGCTCAGCCAGGAGATGGTGCTGCCTCCATGGTAAGGCACCGAGTGATGCTAAATAACATTTTTTTAATGGGATTTTTTTTTCCTTTTTTTTTTTTTTTTTTTTCAAACACACCGTATGAGTGGATAAGGTGAAATTATTTGTGGCAAACAATGGAGTTGATAACTTTTTCCGTTCCTAGCTTTCCTGCGAGTAAACATCCATTCTTCTTACTTTCTACAAAAAAAGCACCCGGGCCCCGAGTGTTCAGCAGCCAGTATTGTTTCTCCATTGCCTGGTGCCTCCCAGGCTGTGAAGAGCCTTCCTGTTGCCTGCCCAAATTCACGATATGCTGAAGCCATACAGATATGTGCAGCTTTGCTGTGCTGGCATCCTCCCCACTCTGCTGCAGACACGTAGGTTTGGGGAGGTGCTCCCCAAGAAGCAACCCTGGCTGTGGGGTCCCCACTAGAACCACAGCCATACAGAGCAGAGCTTGGTGGACGCAGCAGCCCCAAATGAACTCCTGTGTGGTGCCAGCACCAGAGCTGCAGCCTCACTGCTTCCACTCCGAGATATATTTGTTGCTGGAAACAGAGTTGAGGAAAGGTGTGACCTCAGTTTGTATTCTCTTTCCCTTTTCCCCCTGAACTTGGCCATGGTTCTCACGACGGGCTGTGATCTGCAGGCAGCTCCATGCATTCACTGTGGAGCCACCGTCCCTGGAGCTGTTGCAGAGCCATGGCAATGTAGCACTCAGGGTTGTGGGCTCTGGACAGGTGGGAGTGGGCTGGGTTGGGTGAGCTGTGAGGGCTTTTTCGACTTTATTATTCTATGAGTCATAATGCCTCCAGGACTCTATCCACGACCTGCTTATTTTTCCCCCAGCTGCCATTTTTCACACCCCTCACTGATGTTCCAAGTGAACCCACTGACTCTGGGGACTGCCTTCATTTTGGCCACACTGCTGTTTGCTCACCGGTTCCCTTCCTGCGGGGCTGGGCAGGAAGCAGCCACATGCTGTGGGACTGCCCGATTTAGATGCTTCCTGGCCCCAAGGTCCCCGTGGCCGCAGGAAAGGGCTCCCACCACACGTCACCCATATGGGGCAGTCACCACATCCCCAAGGGGTGCTCCTGCTCTGCCAAAGCCAGGTCAAGGCTCATCGCCACGTGAGGATGCACCCAAAGAGGCCCAGCACATTCCAGCCATTCCCCCTAATTACTTTAATTTCCTACCCCACCCTTTTTCTGTTACTCCTCTGTGTTCTTTGCGATGATGAAAGGTATTTTAATTCCCAAAGAAAAAACAGAGCCTGGGAATCAAAGTGGCTTTTCAGAGCTTCCCAGAATCACTGCGGCTGGGGGCTAATAAAAGCCCGAGTTATGATGTGCAGCGGGGCCATTCATGGTGATCCCATATGGAACAAACAAGAACTTTCTATGTACCTGTTATCCAGCCCTCAGAGCTGGCCCTGCTTGGTGGTACTTGCAGCATGACAAATGCTGCTTTTTCCATTCCCCATCCCTGCTGCAGGTTCTCTGCACTGGCATCATAGGGTACAGTCATGGTCAACCAGGTGTACAACAGTTGGGTTTTGGCATGGATGGTACTGTAGGTTTGGAGCCTGTATTTAATACATCGATAAAGGGGAGGCTCCCAGCAGCTCATCCTCCTGCAGGGCAAGGTGTTGTGCTTCAGAGATGAGCCGTGGAGGTAAAATAAGGTAAGGCTGTCCGCTGGGGCAGTGTGGTGATCCGCGAGCTGCCGGGTTACCATGGGTTGCGGTATCTCCCTTTAATGCAGGAGATTTACAGCACATCAGTTCACATAATGGCCTTTCCAGAGCCCCAGATTACAGCCGTGCGTGTATGGAAATAGGTTTGCTTGGGAAAAATGTTCTGTTCGACTAAGAACCCCAGAGGCTACTTAGTATTTTTTTTTTTACATTTTAGGACACGCTATTTTTCTGCATGCTGTTCCTGGTCTGTTGGAAATTTGGCATCGGGCAAGGAGCATTACAAGGCCAAACTGCCTCTCCCAGTGTGGAACGGGCAAATCCACAGAGCAGAAGGTGCTGGAGCTGGGGTTGACCCCCAAGCACGGCTGAAGGCCCCTTGCATGGTACCAAGGCAAATGATGATAGCAAAGCAGTGCTCATTGGTGCTCATTTGGGACGTGGGGACAGGGACGGACAGCGAGGGGCTGAGGGCAGGTGCAGGAAGATGCGACATATGTTAACCAGCCCTGAGGATCCTTTCAACCCTACGTTGTAAAGAAATGCCCATTTTTCTCCCCGTGTTTAATGCATCTTTGTATGGACACTAATTCCTCAAGTATCCACGCTGGGGTTGACTTTTAGTGTGTTTGTCCAGGCAGGCTGCCAGCCAGCGGCTCCGGCACGGCTCCTCGGCTCCGTCGTTTGTTAACAACGCTGTAAATCACGGTGGCTCTTTGGGCAAGGTTTGCCTTGACAGAGCAACGGAGTGGAGAGAAAGAGAGAGGAGACCACAGCAAATGCAAAGGGCTTTTTTAGCTTGGAGAAGAGTAACTGGCACCAAAGAAGCAGATGGGAACAGTGCAGGATGTGTATGGCATCGTGCCCCCCAGGTCCCCTGGTGACCAGCAGAAGGGAGCCCAGGGTTGGTGCTGTGGGAGGCGATGAGTGTTGGCTGGCCTTGGAAAACCCCCTGAGATTTAAAGGTCTTTGAGGGGAGAGCTATGCTGATAAGGGTGTAATTATGACCCTAAAACCCCTTGTGCTGAGCCTCCTTCTGCATTTTGGGGGATGTGTGATGTGGCCCCTCAGTAGCTAGGTAGGAAAGGGGGTTGATGAAAGTGGGGGAATGGCTCAGGGCTGTTGGTTGAGTAGTATCATCCTAAATCGGCCACCCCACAGCAGCTCCTCTCCCCACAGTGTATTTATTTATCCTTCCCTGCCAGCCTTCTGCCTCCCCCTTTTCCCCCAGCTTATTTATGGTTGTCGCCTTTCAGCTCCCGGCCACCGCAGCCTGAACTTGGCCATTGTGCGCGGCCCGCCGCTGAGGCCATCAATCTGTGGGGCCAGTGTGCAGCCCGATGGACGGCCCTCATCACCATCAATTCTTCCCATTGAGATGTCCCTGTGGGTCTGGGGCAGCTGTGCGTGTGCCACTGGTGGCTCCCAGCATTCAGCGTCCGTGCTGAATGTCATGGGCTGCTTAGGTTGATGTGGTCCATGTACTCCTGAGGAAGGCTGGGACACCCTGGGGAGGTGACCTGCAGGTGCTGGAGGAGCCACCAGGCCATCTCTGTGCTTGATGCGTTTGCCAGGAGCAGAACATGACCTGCATTCGTGCCCTTACCCATCTCCCTTCCTCTCCTCCCTCCTCCTCCTGGAAAAAAAAAAAAAAAGAAAATTTCCAGTGTTAGAGATTCATCTGGAGAAGAGTTTTAGGAGGGGAAGGACATAAATTTCCCACTGGTTCGCCGACCTTTGCAGAGGGAGAGGAAGTGTCTTCTCTGTGGTGGTGACATCCAGAATGGGGTTCCCCCCCCTTGCTGAGCCAGATGTTTTATAGATCTGCAGAGCCAGGCTGTTGGTGGTGAGAGGTGCCCAGAGCCTGCATTGAGGTCATGGATATACTCCAGGGGCTGCTGTCACCCATGGCTTCAGCGCTCAGCGGGGATTTGTAAGACTTGCCCCTGTCCCCCTGCATGTGCGTGTCCATAATAGGGAGATGCCACTGGCTGCTGTTTGCAGGCAGCCCTGCACCTGTTTCTCTACGAGGGTTTAAAGCATAATAAAAGGATATAAATACTGCAGTGACGCTCACACGGGCTCTGGTGCAGGCCATCAGCTGCGCCTCTGTGGGCACCATCATTTGGGGACGGCAACCTAAGCGCCTCGGCTGCATGGCACTGTGGAGGGATGGCTGAGATTTTTTTATTTCTTAGTAAGGGGAAGCAAACGATGCTGTGTGATAGTTGCTCCTAGCAGAGAAGCTGGTTTTGCAGTCAGGAGGGGCCATCACTGAAGGATGGGGCCAGTCCAGGACAGCAGGTGCTGGTGGTGGCCGTGCTCCCCTCTGGCTCGCTGCCCTGGCATGCTCCCTCCTCTCGGGTGAAGAGCCTTTTTCCAGGAGATGGCAGCAGCTTTTCGGAACTGGGGCTGAGTTCCCAGCCCACTCCCGAGCACCAGTAGCTGGGATGTGGGAGCAATAGGGATGGAAGTCCCCACCTGGCGACCTGCAGTGGTGGCTCGTGGTGGTGCATCCAGAGGTGTAATGTTCCTTCAGGGCTCTCTTGTCTCACACTAACGATTGTGGTCATTCTTTTTTTTCTTTTTGTCATGGTTTCTCTTTCTGCATGTATGTAAAGCATTTAGAAATTGTACAGGGCAACAGCTTTCTGTGCAGTCCCTCGATGCAAGCGAGTGCTTCCAAAAGGTGCAGGCATGGAGGTACTGTCCCCAGGCTGCTCTTTAGCTGTCCAGAAGCTGTTGCTTCTCTTCTGCATGGGAAAAAGCACGTTGCTGGGAGTACCATTGGACCCAGGTCTGCTGGAGGGCTGTGCTTAGGTTTTGCCACCAAACTAGCCTAGAGGGGGGAGATGGAGCCTGGTGATGGATGGGCTTGGTGAACCGAAGATGTAGGGCTGGCTGGGCTGCTAAGAATGGCTGGAACTTCCCAAGTTCTGTTCAAAACAGCCTCCCACGGAGGGCAAACCCCCAAATTCCAGGGCAGAAATTAAAGAGAATAGCACAAATAGCACAAGGATTGCATTTTACGGTGATTTCTTTAGATCTTGCTGCCACTGAGCAATCTGTTTGAGGAAAGCAGAAACCAGTGCTTGCTTCCTTCATTCCCATGAGTCCTTTGAGGCCCGTGGAGCAATGCTTCAGGAAACAATATGGTCCTCAAAGCATTACCAGCTACGTGTGCATTTTAAAGTTATTTGAACTACAACTTCACCCTTCTGGGTACAAAGAACCCCTGAGGCTGCCCCACAAACTTCCAGCACAAAACAAGTGGCTTTTGGGAAAGCAAATGGGAAATGCTTTGGAAATTGGTCACAGTGGTTGGGGTTTGCCGTCACTGGGCTCTTCCTGGCATCCCTGGGATGGATGTGGCCTTGGCTGTGTTTCAGGATGGAGAGGTTGGGGCTTTTTGGTGATGAGAAGATCCTCGAGAGATTCCCCTACTGCTGTGCTCTGGCTCTGAAGAGAAGAAGTGCTGCCACTTCTACGCCATGAATGTGTCCCACTGCTGTAGAGCTGCAGCTGGGGGTCAGGCTGGGATAGCTGTGTGCAGTGACCAGGTTTGGATGCATCCACGTGGGCAGAGAAGTGGGTCAGGTTGGGATGGTCTTTCTACAAGGGTTTCTGGCATCTGGGACATTTCTTGTTTTCCTTCCATCCTTTGATTTCTCAAGCATGAGCAGCAGCAGTGGCACCAAAATGCATCAGGAAGGGCACCTGCTGTGTGCCACATCAACTCCATCACCTGCCATGGCCCTCCTCCTCTTGGTCCCCTCCTCTGCAACACGACCCGGCTCCCCCAGCCCCAGCTGACACTTCCTGGCCTTTGTGAGCAGCTCCAGAGACAGCTGGAGGGTCCCTGGGCTGTGCAGACATGCACTGATCATAAATAAACCCTGGCCATCAGTCCCTCTGGGTGTCAGTCTGCTGTCCCAATTCCTGGGGTGGGGAGAAATGGGGCTGGGGGCACACAGAGGGTTTGTCCCCAGTAGGGTGTCCAGAGGATCTCTGCTGGGTACTATGTCCTTCCTCAGGCATTTTGTCTGGTCTGTTCCAAATATCTGTCCCATGGTTTTGGACAATGTGGGTTCTGAGAGTCCCTTAAGATGCGAGTAGAAAAACCTTAAAGGATCAGGAGGTAGCTTTATCCATATGGTGTGGGCTGTGTCTGTCTGTGGATTTGTCACAGAGTTTGTGGTGCTCTTTGAGAGCTCAAAGGCTTTGAGTTCGTTCAGGAGCACTGGGTATATATGTGGGGTTATCTAATCCTGAAAAATGAGGGTAATGATAGGGGGCATGAGTAAGTTGGTTATGGTAATGGCTGCACGTTTGGGTTATTGCAATGAGCCCTGCCCCTGGTACCTACCTGTGCAGCAGGAGGCATGAACTTCAGCATGCCAGGAACGAATACAAAGGTAACCATTGGGATCTTGAGGTCAGTGGCTGATCATTATCTCTTTGATAAGAAGAGAATCTCTCTGTCTTTTAACCTGACAGTGATATGTGGACGCCTAATGGTGCCCTATTAAAGAAGGAGCGAGTGAGCAGGGAGCAGCTCCCCAGATGGCAGCAGTGGGGTCGCTGGGAGCCAGTTTGCAAAGTGAGGAGTGACAAGGTGCCGAGGGACTGCAGCCAGCACACAGCTTTCAGAGGGCAGGGTATAAATAGACAACAAAGGGCTTCGGTGTCAGCAGTGCCTGTGCCGTCCCGATGCCACCGCCAGCCCTGTGCCAGGAGGCGTGAGCGGGGATTGTGGCTGGAGAGCTGTGCTGAGCAGGATTGCTGTGTGTATGGGTAATGCAAGGCTGAGACAAGGCATGTAGCAGGCTGCTGTGGCCCTCTATCCATCCGCACCAGGCTCACTCTGTGTCAGTGACTGGCCAAAGCAGGTGGCATTTGCATGGCCATGATATCTGCTAACCCCCACCAAAGCCCAGAGTCTTCAGCTCCCACCTCAGCTTTCCATGTGAGACCTTCACCATCCTAAAAAGGTGCCCCACTCATTCTGGCTCCATCTCAGGTAATTCGTGGTGAGACCAGCTCGATCTGCCCTGTGTCTGGGCTCATCGTCAGGAACTCAGAGAAAACAGGGTGGAAATAAGATAAGGCTGAAGAAAAAGGGGTGGAAGTGTTTGTCACAAAATGTGTGATGGAAAATAAGGCCAGCCTGCACACATAAGAAAACCCAAGGTTTGCATCTGCCGGTAGCAATCCATCGCAGCAGGGTGCAAGGAATGGCTCAGGAGGTGCCACAGGGGCTGCTTGGACTTGCCAGCGAGCTCAGCTGCGAGGATGCTGGGGGATGGATGGATGGACAGGCTGACGGTGGTATTCGGGGCCGGGATTGCAAAATGGGACTGTTCCCCTGCCTGTCAGCCCTCTGGAATTCCTGGGATATGGAGGCTCTTTTGTGTGGGGATCAGCTGTCGGCCGGGGAACTTATTTTTAGGGTGGCAGATCCTGTGCTATGCGAGGGGAAGGCTGGGGGTGAGAGGTGTGCAGGGTCCCTGGTGTGTACTGTGAGCAGACCTCACCTGCACCTCTGCCCCATGGGGAGCAGTCTGTAGGGTCATCACAGGGGCTGTGCTGACTCCTCCCTGCTGGCCAACTTCATCCTGAGCAAAGGGCAGCAAGGAAGAAAGACCTCCCCAAAGCTTCAGACTCTGTGAGGGTTTGTGAAAAACAAGTGGCTTTGCAAAAAATCTTAAAAAGGACATCTTTCCACATGCAGTTGGAGGGAAGGGTCGTGCGTAAGCAAGGCTAGGTTTGGATGCCAATGAGCCCAAGCCAGATGGTGGAGGACAGAGCACACGAGCTTTCATAAACTGTCCTGCTCAGCAGCTGTGTGCAGAGGCACGTATTGTCCTGTGCAACCGTCCCCATGCTGCGTAGATGGACTCGTTCCTTATGGCCAAGTGCATGGAAGCGTGTCTCTGAGTGTAAATACAGCTTTTGGGGTTTCCTCTCTCGTCGCCAGGTGCGACCTGAATGAAAGCTTTGCTTCAGCGTAGCTGTAGACACATAGCTCATGAAGAAAACCAGGCTTGGCATCACTCATGCTGAGGAGCAAGAAGAGAGCCCAGCTCTGGACCCTCTAAAAGAAAGCCTTGCAAATGCAGTGCTTGGAAAAGGCCTCCATCAGCAGCACTCAGCTTTACGTGTGCTAAGCTGCTTGAGATGCAGCTGAATTTCTTTAAACAAAAGGCATTTGTTCAAAAACATTTTGAGGTAAGTGCTGAGAGCAGATATTTTTTTGCTTCCATAGGAAGCAAACACATATGAAAGTGCCTCTACGTAAAGTGTGGTTTTCAGTTGCATGAAGGTTAAATGTACGCATTCCTCTCTCATCTGTTTTTCTTTCATTTACAAAATATTTGTTAGTCATTGAATACAGAAGTCTATTTAAATTTATTTTGTCCCTATTCCAGTAGATGGAACAAGAAAATGAGTACAAAACTCACCTGAATGCTTTCAAGGCTTTCATAAGGGTCCTTCCCTGTGGAAGGCACTTACTTTTGCACTGGGCTCCCGTTATAAACTGATATTCTTGAAAAGGGTTTCCTGAAAAGGAGGACGATTGCCTTGTCTCCTCATACTTCTGAGCAGCCTCTAAAAATGCCTAGGCAGAAGTCTGGGTAAGTCAGGGTGTGACTGCAGGGCAACGTGCTGCTACGCTACCAAGCCTGCTACCATAAAGCCAGGCACCCAGGGGTGGTGGTTCTGGACCACAGCCCCCTCCTGAATAATGCTGGTAATTGAGAACAGCAGCAGTGAAATGAGAACTTAAGGACGGCAGCTGCCTATCTAAAAAAAAAATATATATATATATATATATATATATAATAATAATAACAACAAAAAATATCCTGAATCTGGGCAAAGAAACAGCAAGGGCTTGCCAGCACCGGTGGCTTGCAGTAAAGCCTGGACGTTGGTGGAGCAGCAGCCAGGGCGTTACGGTTTCTGACTCTAAACGAGGTTAATGGAAATTACATGTACTCAAATCCCCGTGCACTACTTTGGAAATGCAGGAGCTAACGGCGGTTATTTATTGATTTAATTTCATCCCACTGGTTTGTGTGGGAGGTTGAAAGTAAGCGAGCCTGTGTACGAGAGGTGAAGGAGAACGCGTGCAGGCAGGTATGGGCTGGCTCTGTAGGAAGCCCGTAATCCTGGGGCTGGGGACTTTTCCAGGCACTGGTTCAGACGTGTTGGAGGGGGTCTTGCTTCTGTGTGTCCCTCTGCCCTCAGCCATACGGTTGCCCACTGTGCGTCGCCTGCAAGCTGCCCGCAGAACTTGGCAGGACAAAGAGTGATGGAGCCACAGGGTGAGCTCCGGTCCGCAGGGATACTGGGCCGAAGAGCCAGGAAAACAGTCAACTCGAGTCAACTTAAAAAGCAGATTTTTTTTCTCTTTGCATTGAAGAATCCCAGCCTGTAAAACTTGGCGGGTCCTCAGGGTGGAGGAGGGCGATTTCTGGTTCGCATACACATTGGTACCCAAGCGTGCCCGAAACATCTGTCATTGGTGGAAGCGAGCACTGCTCTGGCAAAGTTCTTCTTTCTTTGCAGTAAAGAACAAGCAAATTTGCTTATTTGTGGTTAATGCTTGTTCCAGATGGCCAGGAATAATACATGACACACAGCCTCGCTATTGCCCAAACTATGGAAGCGCTGTGTAACATGTTTGCAGCACAAAGACAAGCTGGGGAGATTGTTTAACTTACTGGTCTCCAGTTCAGAGCAATTCCTCCAGCCACAAGATAAATGCAGGCTCCCAGCAAGACTAAACTTTCCCATTGGGGAGAGCAAAATCTGCAGAGAAGAGCCGTGCTGCAGCTTGTGGCCTTGCTGGCCTCCATGCAGTCATCTTGGTGGCTTCTCTGCAGGCAGCATTTTCTGACTGAGGAGATGCAGGCCCTCCACTCACTGTAGCAGACCATGGCTTGCCTCTTTTGTGTTGATGCCAGGAAGAGGTAGCTCACACCCACTTTCGCATACCTATGTTATCGTACACATGGGAGCTGTACATGAGGTAGATGTTCTTGGCTGAACTTGACCAACTTCTCCATCCTCGCTGATGGGAATGGAGGAACTTCCTACCTCAGCACTTGATGCTAAGTCTGATTTACTGCTCCCCTTGCTAATTCAGGGTGTTTTCTGCTTTTGAGGTGCAGACAAAACCCTAACCTGCCAAAATCTTTTTCCTGTGACTTTTACAGGACTGGCATAGAGGTCCCCAGAGGAGAAAGCCAGCTTGTCTGCCTTCTCTCCAGTTTGCCTGGCCTGTTAGGAGGCAAGATTTCTTTCCCTGCTCTGTTTTGCACTCTGTTCACCACCTTTCCAGCAGCAACATAATGGTGCCAGGGATCTTGAGCAGCTTGGAGGGCCTTTGCTCCTTTGCTGTGGAAATACATCTGTGGTTTTTCTGGCCCTTACATGCTGTCCTGAAAAAAGTGTGAGAGAGATGCGATGTTTCAAATGCAGTCAAAGGGAGGAAGGGGCAAAGTTAATACCATCAATATTTTGTGCAGAGTGACGGATGTGTATGATGACCACCCCCCAGCATCCATAAAATGCAGTTATTGACTAGATGTGCCCAAATGAAGAAACCTTTTCCTAGTTTAGCCACATGCAACCCTTGCAGGCAAAGGGTTACTTGCTAAAATGCATCTCTGTGTAATTAGGAGTAACAGCTTCTTCCCCTGCACTGAGATATGTTTTTGGACAATTTATCACTTGGGAGCGTGACCCTGAAGTAACTGCCCGGGCTGAACTCAGAGCCCCATGCATTAACCCTTTGCTCAGCCCAGCCCTTCTTTCTGCACTCAGATAAATCCTGTTCTGTGCTGTGGTCAGGGTGACTGGCAGCAGTGAAATGCAGCCGGGACATCTCAGATGCTTTCAAATTGGAGCAAAAATGAAGTGAAGACTCCATGTGTCTTATGGTTTTGACCCCAAACAATACACTGACAACATAAATTAGGGCTTGGCCCAAGCTCAATTGAAGCCCAGCCCAGGTTTACTTGAAACTGAGCCTAATTTTGCCTGAAAACAAAGCTGGGAGAGAGGAGCTCTGGATTGGGAGGGGAGGGGAGTGCTCGGCAGGTCAGCTCATCCTCAGCAGTGCTGCAGCAGAAGAAAGGCAAGCAGCTGTTGGGACCCTCACTTCTCAGAAATGGAGGAGAAAAACAATTGAAAAAATTGCAGAGGGTGAAGAAATGAAATGCAGTGGGGAAGTGTAGGGGAGGAAGTGGATTGTAGGGCATGGGGATGCTCTGGTCATAATTTGGTGCCCCTCAGGAATGAGAAGCTCAGCTCATACTGCTTCAGCACGTGGAAAGGGCACCTTGGTGCTGTGTGAGGGGCTTTACTGAGATTGGGATCTGCTGGGTGCCTGGGGCAGATGGATCCACCACGGTCCTTTGGCAGCTCTCACCTCAGCAAAGCTCCCATGAATTCCAGGTGAGCCATTTCCACGACCTGCTTTCTGCAGTAATTTTGGTTTTATTGCCTTGGGGAGAGGGCTCCCGCAAAACAGCGAGACTCAGGCAGGGGTGATAAAAGGTGCAAATTGAACTGGCCTCATGCAGTCCCTGGGAAGCAGCACTGGATGAAGCGACTTCCCACTTTTTTACAGCTCTCTCCTCTTTGTAGTAAATTGGTCTTGAGGTGTTACTGCAAGGAAAACAATATTTTTCTGATGGCTCCATTAGGGTTGTGACCATCCCCTGTGGAGAACCCTATGGACTGGTGTTTTCTGTTCATTACACCTCACTTCACTAAGACTTGGTTTCCTGCCGGCAGTCTCATATCCCCTATCCTTCTTTTGCTGTATTTCCCTAAAAAAATAGAGGGGTAATTATTTTTTCTTGCTTCTCTGCTTACCTCTCAGCTGGTGATAAGCAGCCCCAAATGGTACCTTCCTTGCCAATGGAAAGGTGCCAAGGAGGAGCAAGCAGTGAGACGGCCTCCGAGCAATCCTAGTGCCCGTTCATCCTTTGCCTGCTTTTCTGAAGCAGGAAAGGAGGGAAATTTGGGAAAGGAGGGCCCTACATCTGTCCTAGCCCTGGAGAACCAGAGCTTGATGCCGCCCCATGTCTCAGTCAGGAGCCACAGCATCTCTCCCTGCTTGCCTGTGCCTTCCCTTCAGGTCAGGGTCCTGATGGACACTTTGCAGCCTCTCTGCAAGTGTTTGGGAAGAGGAGCCAAAGCTAAGCCCTTCTGGCAGCATTTCCACAACAAATCCCTAACTCCCAGGGAACGCGGATGTTATTAAACCAAAGCGAATCCAGGGCGAGTCCCCAGGCTGGTGCTGTAGTCTTGCTTCCAGCTGGCCAGCAAACAGGGGAGAAGATGAAGGCAGTGTCTCCCCCTGTTCCTTGCAAGCTTTGCTTGTCCACAAAGAGCTGAAAACCTCACTGTTTGAATGATGAGATGAGAGCAGCAGAAGTTCCCTTCCCTTCAGGGCTATCTGCTTTCCATTTAGTGGGATTCAGGTCTGACCGTCCATCCCTGCTCACAGTTTGTTGGCACTCCCCCATTTGGCACTGTTTCTCACTGCTTTTTTTTTGTCCTTTTACGAAGGTTTGTACTCTGCCCTGACAGAAGCTTCTGATTTTGGAGGCACGAACATCCTTACCAAGCTGCATCCAGGCTGTGATGCTATCATTAGACAACGGAGAGGTGACTCAGCCCTTTCAGTACATGTTTCCGTGTTCCCAGCTGCTGTAGGAAATAAACAGTAAGTAGTTAACATCGTCAGTAAGACATGTATAGAAGAAAATATTGTCCTAACAACATCAGATCTATGGTTTAAACTGGTCAATGGCAGGAAATTTGGAATTAAGGACGAATGCTTGTCTCACACTTCTTCATTTGTCTTGGGAAATAAAAATGATTCAGGCACAAAGCGAATGAAATGGCACTGGAAATGCCATATTACTACATTTCCTGGCTTTTATGGCAGGGAGAGAAGAAGGAAGAATAAATGAGGCCTTTTGTGTCCTTCAGTTCAAAGTGATGGCAACAACATTTGTCCAGGTCTTTGGCGTCAATGGAGAGCAAGACCAGTTTTATTCAGGTTTGTCATTGCGTTTTGTAACCAAGACACTGGAGAGGTTCTTCCTTTGAGGGCAATTATTTTTTGTTTTTATAGAGAAGCAGTTTATTGGGCTTTTTTTTGGTTCAGCCCCACTGGGAGTCACTTGGATGACGGAGCAGGTTCAATCCAAGAAACTCTCACGTTTATGAAGGTGCAGTGTTTTGAAGGTTAGAAATATTTCCTGGTCAAGGATCAAACTCTTGTGCTACGCCTGTATGTCTATGATCCATGTGCAGTGCTGCAAAATCACTTCCAGTGCTTTTGTTGATGTCATGGAGTGTTCATTTGGTGATGAGCATCATGGTTGTTGGGGAGACTGTTGCAGAACATGGACCAAAGGGTAAGGGCCAAAAAATGGAGCTGAATGACCAGAGAAGCTTGCAACATCTATGTAATTCTCTCAGGAAAAGGTTTGTGTGCTTCTGTAACAAGGCATTGGTCCAGAGCGCTGTTAAGCAATCTTGTTGACAAAAAAAGTGGCTTTTGTAAAGTGGTAATGACTTACTTGTATTCAGTTCAAAGGCTTACCTGGGAGATTTCTATAAGCTGACCAGTTTGGACTGTGTTTAGGTTGTCTTCCAAAATACATGAGCAGGAATAACCTGGTTTAAAAAGGATGTGGGCTAGGTTTTGTGTCAGGGATGTTGTTTTCTCCATGTGTGCCTCAGCATGGAGGAGAGGCTTTTAAAGCTGGCACAGAGATGGACACACAAATACCAAAAAGGCCTTTGGGCTGGAAATGTGGTGGGAATGCCACAGCATTTGCTCTTCATCCTTTTTGTCGAAGGATGGTGTGCGTGGATATCCAGTTGTTAGCTGAAGGAACAAAAGAGATCAACACTGGGATTGTTTGTACTTCTTCCTTCCACTCCTCTTGGAACTCACTACTGCCGTACCACTAACTGAACTAACACGGGGATCAGCCATGCACAGCATCACCTCTTCCATCCTGATTTCACCACTGGGCCAGATTCCTCCATGGAGTGCATGTGTGCATGAAACAACTAGACTTTCTTTTCCAATGCAGTTTGGTCACCACCTTGTAGCATGTGACGTTTGAGGCCTTGGGTGTGCGGTGACATAACTCCCAGGTAGTGTTGTGGAGGCACACAGATACCCCCCGCAGTCAGTAGAGCACAAGCAGGGTTCTTCATGAGCTGTGTCACTCAGCAATGCACCAGAACCTTGGGTAGGTGTGCAGATAATGCATGCTAGGAACACATAATGCCAGTGGTAGCTCGTCAGGGCTGGGGCCACCAAAGTGACCCAGAGAGGAAAGTCCAGCAGCCAGCTCCCATGCCAGCATGCCAAGCAGATGTTCTCCATCCTCCTCCAGCCCTGAGGTATGCTTCCTCAGCAGCTCAGCACCATGAATGTTTTGGTATGTGATGTGTGGGGGTCTGGGAATTTGGTTGCCCTTGGGCCGTGGTGTCCGAAGTGTGGGTCTGAACAATTGGTGTGCATGCACTCTGTGGCCACTGGGAAAATGCTGCCGACTGAGCCAAATTCCTTCCTGCAACTTGCACGCAAACAAACCACTAATTTCACCAGCAGTTGAATGCGCATATCTGAGGGCAAAATTTGGCCAGAAGGCTTTGGTCAGAAGTTTTAGCATAACCACCCAGAACAAAAAGATGGTGAACTGCAAGTGGAATTTTGCAGAGAAAGAAGGGGGTGGGGGGACAACAGAAATCAAAGCATTGAAAAGCTTTCCCATTAACGAAACTCTTCTTCGTTCTTTAAACAGCACAATGGCTATTGATGGGCAAAAAAATAAAAATAAAACAAGACATCATATGCTCTTGAATTTATTCTGGTCCCATTGGACAGCCCCTGATTGCTTCTTTCGGAAGAAACTCCTGAATAAACACACTCCATCCAACATGGAAAGACACACAACATGTCATAAAAATCATCTGTAACACGTTCTGGGAGACACACCAGTGCTGTCAAGGACGGGGAGCTGCTTAGCTTCACTTTGATTTACAGATAAATACAGCATGTCTGGGGCTCCCAGTTGCCGGCTGCGCGGGCGAGCTCCCGATTACGTGCTGTGCTCTAACTCCGTGGGATTAATTGGGACCACCTGGAAGCGTGGCAGCAAGCTCGACCTTCCTGATCATGTGGGGTTGTATGTGCTGAGGAGCTATGCTTGCATGGAAAGATGGGGTTTGGGTCCTCCTGTCTGGGGACCTAGAGTAACCTGAAAAGAGGATGTTACAAAATGAGGATTTTCTGTGTATTCTCACGTAAGATGGAGCTCTGGGCATTGGGTGTGGATATATGACCCTATTATTATTATTATTATTGCTATTATTTTTAACTCTGATGCACGTTCTAGTGTTTAGAGGGTATAAATTTTAGGATTTTCTGCAGGTTATTGAGATGAAGAATGACAGCTGGTGCCCGGATAAGATACTCTGATGTTTCCTATGACACAATGCAACTCCTGTGAGCACTTTTGCCCTTTAAGCCCATGCTACAGGAAAAGAAATGTGGGGGTGGAGCGGCCTGGAGGAAGAGAGGATGGGGTTTTATGGAAATACCGTAGCAGCAGGTGATTCCATTTGGGCAGTGCAGCAGTTCACACTGGCCCTGGTGATTTTATTACTATGTTGGCTTCTGTGCAAAGGTAATGCATGCAGAATGATTAGCTGGGGCTCTGCTGGTCATTAATAGCTTGGCTTTCCCTCTGGAATTGGCAGGCACTGTTCACAAGACCTTTGTATGTTAACAAAGGGGCCATGACATAGTTGGAACAATGTGTTTCTTATGTAAGTAAACACTGTTTTTTTGATACAAGGTGGATTTGGGAGAAAAGCTGGAACTTGTGGGAAGGAGTGGGGCAGTCTGGAAGATGTGCCATGGAAAACAGCTTTGCTTTGAGAAGCTTTTTTTTTTTAATACGTCCCAGCAAGGATATGAAAAACAGTACAAGTGGTTCTGCTGGAAGGGTCATAACATTGAAGAGAAAACCTCATGCCTTACAGATGGAAAGAGGATAATGAACTCTCTGTGCATGTGCAGCAAACAGGAGTGAGGTGAAATTACCTTGTGTAAGAGCAAGAGCTGCTTATAGGTGACATTTCATGTCACTGCTCATGTGACACAGGCCAGCTCTGCACCAAGCTGTGAATGTGTGAGCACTTGCCAGCAACAAGAAGTTGCTGAGCTTTTGGCCAGGGCTTGGTCTGTGAGCCCAGCCCCAGGTGCTCCCCATCATGCAGCAGGTGTGGATCATCATCTCCTGCAGTCGTCTCTGATTTTTGCCCACAATTGTTTCCTACTGCTCCTGGTTCCTGCAGCTTGCATGTGCACAGGCAGCGATGGGGACGTGTTTTTCTGTTCTTTCCCAGGAAGGAGTGTTGTGCTGAGGTCAGTGTTGAGTTTGTCAGCGTGTTGTTCTTCCCATTTTGGCTTTTACACTGGTATCTGCTTTGCTAATAGTGTGTGTGGTGGTTCTCCTTGTTGGATTTCCAGCAAGGAAACACACAAGTGAAGACAAAGATATTTTTCTAGCATCCCAAAATGAAGCAGCATGCAGCTTGGTATTGGAGCGTGGTAGATCACATACCTGAAATAATGGGACTTATGCTCATCACCTCAACATAGCAGTGTGGAAATGTTGATCAAAAACACCTTTTCTGCCCTTTTTATTTTTCACTCTCTCTCTTTTTTTTTTTTTCCCCAAGAGACCTCTAAGAGCATGTCCCTTCCTCAGGTCTTCTCTCTGCCAGCTTACCTCCCTCCCTGCCCTCAATTGAAGACAGATGCCAGGAAATATTTCTGCTGTATGGCTGAAGTGAAAACATAGGGGGTGTGGGGAGGGAGGGGGGGGGAGGAGAGGAAGGGGATCTCTGCTTTTACAGCTTAATTACTGCCACTTCTGGGACTGTGAGCAGAGGTAGGGCCAGTGGTGTGCAGCTTCCCATGTCCTGCCTGGGTGCTGGGCTGTGGCAGAGGCAAAGCACAGTGAGCCTGAGGTGATCCACAAGGCGATGGCTCCTTGAGCATACTTGGGGATTTATTTTGGGTCCCCTGACTGAGGAGCACTGGTTGGGAAACATCCTCCCTGCCTGGTGGTGCTGAGGGGGCTCATTCTGGAGCCTTCTGGAAACGGGCTGAAGAAATGGCAGAAAAGCTGTGTTTTGGCAGCAGAAATGTGGGTTTTGTCTCTGAGTGACAGACTTTGGGGCACTGTCTCTGGTTGCTGAGACCCTTGAGGCTCCTGGCTCAGCTGAAGGGAAGCATTTGAGCAGGTTTCCAGTTTTGGAGCACTAGGCATCTCAGCATGGAGCCACGTGGGTTTGGCTCTTGGTTTTCTGTAATTCACGTAGGAAACCGTCCGCGGTGTTAATTCATGGGAGATGAGAATGTGTTTTGACTAAGAAAAGAGGGAGAAAAGTTGCTTTGACACTTGCAAGGCTTGGTGAGACGAACTGTTTTGACTATGGGGTGACCAGAATTTCTCAGCAACCGCCGTCACTGGTGACCTGCAAGGGCCCTCGTTGCTGCTGAGCAGTGCTGTGCCACATCTAGCTCAGTATGGCACTGCAGCCAGCCAGCCAGCATTTTTTTGGGGGGCGGAATAACTGCTTTATGTAGTTTCTAATGGTTTCTTCTTCATTTAAGGGTGTTTTTTTTTTTTTTTTGTAATATCAAAACCATCACTGTTTTCTTTCCGTTTTTGTTTTTTTCCTCCTGAAGGCACCAAACAAACAAGCCTTCAAAGTGAAACAAGCCTAATTCTTCTTTTCCCTCAGGAAACTATTTTTCCATCTTTCCAGGAACCAGTTCTAGCTAGTCCCTGCTGCTGGGCCTCTTCCCTGTATGAGGGAAGCATCAAACAGGGCTGGGAGTGCTTGGGAGAAGATTTTGGGAGAAAGACTGGGCTGCAGTTCCCCATTTTCCAAAGTGCCAATTTCCAGCAAGAGAGAAGAGTTAGCCTGGGTTTGACTTGGATATGCAGTGTAGGTCCCTGGTCCTTGTGGCCTTTTTATCCACTGCAGCAGCAAACATCAGTCTTGGAACTCTCCTGCACACCTGCAATTACTGCTCATAGTTTAATGTGTCAGCCCTTTTGCATATGTTATTTTTTCACATCTGCTTTTGTAGACATCATTTGATTTACTCTGCGAGGAGTCCAAGCACTTGGCCATAGCAGCACAGGAGTCGAAGGCAGAGCCTGCTAAGACGGCAACATCCCTTGTAAAGTTGGATGGGGAAACACTGCATGCCTGCAAATATCCCAAACAAACAGAGGGCAGTTTCAGAGAGGTGTAGGCAAGGGGGTGAAACCAAAACAAACTACTCCTTTAAAATAATATACTGGCCTAATATTTGCTGCAGTGGACTCTGCAATTGTTTGGGCCTGAGCTGAAGTGGCTATAAAGTGCAGCCACTCAGATTCAATGGTGGTTTATACTACTGTGCTAAATGCATGTCCCTAGAAGAGGTGCTGGAAAGGGAGACCCAGGAGGTGTGTGGGTGCTGTGTGATGGAGACGTGGCTGCAGATCTGCCTGTCTCTGCTATGTGTTGATCAACACCTCAACCCTCCTGCACAAGAAGCAGGCCTGGTTGACCCTTGTTGTCCCTGCCAGCCACTGTGCTCCAGCTCTCGTGCAATGCAGCACTCATTACCTATCAGGGCAGAAACCACCCACGTGCTTTCAAGCTGCAGCGTTGGCTTTTAGGGTTTCTCATGAAAGCTCTCAGGTGTGATCTTGCTCGTTTAGATAATGACTGGCAATCTTCTCACCTGTTTTTCTATCTTTGCCTGTCCACAGATGATGATCCCAAGGAACCTTGTTCTTAACCTCTTC
>VXAB01000449.1:22560-68799 GCA_013399175.1 Odontophorus gujanensis
AAAGCTCATTTTGATCCCATGCACATTTCTAAGCAGAACAGAGGGACCTCCTAAAAACACAGAGAAACTTGAAGTTGCAGAAGTGTTGTGGTGAGGTGGTTGTGCTTCTGTTGGTATCAGACAGATCCTTGCTCTGTGCTGCCCTGCAGGGCTCCTTAGGCAACCCACAGCATCACTCTTCACTTCCCTGGGTGATGCAAGGAGGTGTGAGGTGAGCATCAGCAGGCTGAAGTGATGCCCTAGTGACAAGCCTTTCCAGACCAGGAGGACCATGTGTTCATCGCAGGCAGCGTCAAATTCAGGATGCAAGGGAGGGCTTTGGGAATTCGGTCTGGAAGTGCTCTGTGGCTAGTGTTTTATCTGTCCTTTTTCCCCCAAATGATAACCCTGGTCAGCATTTTATCTCAGAGCAGCTTATGGAGTAGAGTCATTAGTCTCACGTCACAGATAGGGTAAGAAATGGTGATACAAAGGTGAGCGGCCTTTCCCAACGCTACTGAGCAGAAGAGTGGCAGAGGTGGGAGAAGGATCATGTCATTGTTTTATTTATCCGACCGTGCTATTTTAGAACTGTGTGTCTTGAGAGAGAAAGGCTAAAAAGACAAACAACGTCACAGGGACTGGTGAGGAAGCCACAGACCAGATGCAGGCTCACACCTGCCTACGGTGCAGAAAAGGACATCTTCGAATGCTGTTTCCCCCAGTGAATGAATACAAGCAAATGGACAGCTCTGGACATTGCACCTGCCTGTGAGATGTGGACTGTGTGCCTTGTCTGGGCTGCCATTCCCACTGGCTCCCAGAGGTGGACATGTGGAACAGGACAGCTTTGAGACCTGCTCCCAGCTGCGTGTGGGGCTGTTTCAAGGCAGTGGCTACCTCACCTCACTAGCCCCTTTCAAAGCAAATGACAGCTCATGTTTGTCACACCATTGAATGCAACATTTTAGCTCCCCATTGCTGTGAGCAATGTTAGAGTGCTCCATGTGTGACGTGCTGCTGGCCAGATCTTGGCTGTAACCTAAGCCAGGGCCAAAAGAACCTTTGATTCTGCTCTGGCAGGAGAAGAGAGGATCCTGTGCCATTCAAATCTTTGCATGCATGAAGGCAACATGGCATTTGCTTTACTTTAGCACTACGCTGAATCAAAAATAATTTTAACAGGTTGAGCAAATGTAGCAGAGTCACCCTTGAAAAGGCAACCTGAAAGGACTTTCCCTGGGAGACAAATCCTGAATCTGGCAGCTATTAAGCTACAGCTGTTGAATAGGCTTCTAGGAAAAATAACAGGACAGCGAGGCTGGGCTGACAGCTGAACTGGTGCAGGTGGTGGAACGTGATGCTGCCTTACCAGGAACTGCTATGACCATCATCCTCTCTTCAGCTGTAAAAGAAAAGGAAAGCATACCACAGTGTGGGCTTTGGAGTGATAGGAACAAAGCTGATTCAGGAGCCAAACGTACTGGGATACTTGCTGGTAGGTGCAACTGGATTTTCCATCTGGAAGGCATGGCTGCCTGGCCCAGAAGCCAATTTAAAGTACAAATTAGATCTGGCTGTATGTCAGAGTCTCCTCCCTGAAATGCAATAAGGACAGGGTGGTTATATAATATAAACCATTCTCGGTGATTTAGTGGTCCTGAAACAACAAACAAGCCAAGGAGAGGAAAAGAAAAAATGGTTTGCAGAAGAATTCAAAGCCAAAGGATTTGGATAGAGGAATTCAGTCCATATGATCCGGCAGAGATGTGTGCTGCTATTCCTGTACGTCTTGAAAGGAAACTGCCACCAGATCCTCTGCTATTTTCTCTTCACAGGGCCCTACAGATAGGCGTGATATTTCAGCCTCCGTGGTAACTCCCATCCTCCAAATATGCATGGCCAGTTGTGCGTGGCCCAGCACCCTTGGGACGCAGCTCTCCTCCTGCTGGCATGCAGGGAAGCCCTCGGGAATGGCAAAACCTCTGCAGATGGCACAGGCTGTGCAGTGGCTTTGCCCATATCCATCGTGGTGCCCGTGATGCTGTATGCTACCTGTGCAGGATGGGCTTTGGCAAGGTGGGTGGTGTTGCAGCAGCATCCGTGAGGGGAGCTCTCACCCTGCTCACCCCTCTTAACTCAGAGAAGTGATCCTTCTTCACTATGTTTGTATATTTTGAGTCTAAAGAATGTGAGCCACCTTTACTGTCTGGTGTCCTTAAAGGGAAATTACGACACTGCGTTTACTACTTTTTAATACTGATCTATTAAGTATTTATGCTTTATTCCCTGCTGTTGTAATTTGCAACAGGCCTTTTAAATTTGAAGCAGGTACCAAGGCTCAAAAGCAACTTCCAGATATTTTTATGTGTTCGAAGCAGATAGCAATGATTTATTGAGGAGGAAGAGGGAGAAGGTTATAAAGCATCACGAGGCAGTTTCAGATGCCTGTGGTAAAATGTTGGGGAGGCTCAACTCCTCCCACTGTGCATGCAGAGTTTTGTGGATGGAGGACTCAACTCTCACATCTTCTCATTATGACATGTCACAACGAACCGGCATAAGCTGGGAGCAACTACACTGATATCAAGCCAGCTTGAGATATATAAGACGAAGCCTAGGGAGGCCAAAACGGTTTCTTTCATGGGCTGTAGCAAGTCCCAGGTGAGAGGATTTGGGTCTTTTCTCTTAAAAACAAGGTGTTTTCTTGACAGTCTGCTTTGGATGCACGACTTGGGTCAGTGTTACCTGATGTAAACCCTGCAGGAGAGTCTACATCAGGTACTAGCAAAGCAACGTTGGTGCAAGGGAAAACCCCTGAAGCAAGGAGCTATGCTGCTTTCCACCAGTGCCCCTCTGCTTTAAGGTCAGGGGCTCACATCTCCCCTTCCTTGCATTTACTTTGCTCTTTTCTACTGGAGCACAGGGACGAGCTGTGGGGTGAAGGCAGAGGGCACGAGCAAGGGCTTCACCCTGTGCAGGGGAAGCTGTGGTGTCACAGAAGGACATTAACAGTGTTCCTTGTCTCCTGGCCTTCCTCTGTGAGTAGTTTCCAGGGAAATCAAACCTGACTCTACTCCATTAGCTGCTAACCTCCTGGCTGCTGGGTCTGTCTTTTGCATTACGACGGAGACGAGTCGCTTTGCACGCTGCTAGCGGGGTCTGAATGAGCTTTGATAAAAGACCGAGTGTTAGAGCAAAAGGAACTTCTTACCAAAAGTTGTTTTCAATTTCCTGAACTAGCTATATCCACTCCCCTTTGCTCTTGGACTCGAGCAATCCATCTTCTGGAGAAGCCTTGCTTCATTATTTTTACTTCCCTCAGTGCAGTTGACACTTAGTCTGGGTTTCCCAACCCTCCCAGCCCCAATTCATTAGCTTCAAAGGGCCGTACAAAGCTGCTGTGGGTTCCCCAGCTGCCTGCGCATGGGCACACGCCTGCCTTCGTGCTGCAGGCTTTGGTTTCCAAGGTTGAGCTGTGACACAGCTCTGCCTGCCTCAGGGTATGAGTGCTGTGCCTCCTGTGTGCAGGCCTGCTTGGCCATAAGCTTTTGGGGTTTCCAATTTGTCTTGCAGCATGCTCACCCCGGGCATGTTGCTTTGTCTGGGTTTCCGGACAGCTTGAACTGCTGCGGGCAAAGGTGAGAGAAAGGGGGTGACTTACAAGTGTGTCCTTGGAAAATAGTAGCAGAGGCTGAACAGGACCCTTGTACCCAGCAGAGAGGTGTGGTAGAAGGAGAGTGAGCTTTGAGATGGATGCAGGAGCCCAACTGGGCAGTGAGGCTGCAGGCTTTCAGCAGCAGCAACCTTGCACAGAGCTGGTTACTATTAAAGCAGCTTTCTTGGGGCAGGTCTCTCTCAGGCCAAAGCAAAACCCATCTGATACACAGGCTGCTGTGTGTATTTTGAAGTTAGTAAATTTGGGTAAAGCTGCTGCAGGCGTGGAGGCTTTTTCTTGTTTTATTTGCAGCAATGTCGTTCTTCTTAATTAACATTTCCTCCCCTAAAAGCCTCTCCACCCAGGCTCCACAAGCACCAAGAAAATGACAAAAACGAGGCCAGCAGAGATGACCATCTTTACAGACTCTCACATCACCCAGCATGACCCCTTTAAAAACCAGCTCCAGACCAGGAGGAAAAAAAAACCTACTGCCAAAAACGGAATCAAACTCTTCCCCAGCCCCTGCTTGGCCGTGATATGTCTCTGAAGAAGAGGCAGGAGGTTAGTTGAAAACACAAGGCATGTGGGTAGCTGAACTGTGCATCCAACTCTCGCTGCCCGCTGCACATACAGAGACGATCTGGGGTCTGAAGGGTTGTGGCAATGGGAAGTGGGTTGCTCAGCCTTTAGGAGGGGTTTGTTTCAAACTGTGCAAGACCAGGGTTTCCTTTATCTTCCCTCAGAGGCTCTGACCCAGCCCCTTCAGGAGCTGCTGGTGGCCAGGCTCACATCCTTCCCCTGGCACAGCCCAGCTCTGCTCTGTTGCTTGGCAGCTTCAAGCAGTTGCATGAAGCAAGTTTGGCTTTGACAGGAGGGAAGCAAAAGTGAGCATGGGCCGGCTTTGCTTCTTTCTTTCTTTCTGCCCTTGTCAAGGCGAGGAGTTCATATTGTTCAGAGAGCCCCTTTGCTTTGTGGGGACCAAGTGATTGAAAACAGCCACGATATTAATATGTGTGGACAGTACATTTTTTCCATGCATTTTCATAGCCATTTTCCCAAAGGATCAGAAGCGTCTTTATTCTATAACTCCACAATGAGTTGGAGCAGCTCCTCAGGCAGGAATTGTTCTGCTCCATAGACTGCTTAATGCTTCCTATAAACAACTGCCAAATTAGGCAGGTAATAGTACTCAATATTTCTGTATTTGTAGCTGCATATCAAAGGAGAGATGGGGCTAGAGGTGAGCCTGGGGTTACAGAGAGAAAATGATGGTTGTAAAGAATGTGAGCGCATGTGTACAGGGGTACAGACACATTTCTTCCAGAAGCTTTTCAGGGAAGCTTTGCTATCAGGGTTCTGTTGTACCTCAGCCACCTCTGACGTCTAAGAGAAAGCGTATCCAGTTGAGAGTGGAGTTTCACTAATGATGCACAGCTTACATTTTTAAATACACACTTGCCTACGTAACTTTTTCCCCTCTTAACGCTACGCAGTTCTTGAAATATTGTCTAAACATGAGGCGTGGGGTCATTAAGAGATCATTAAGTCAGCGTAGGGCCCCCTGGTCCTTCACAGTCCTTGGGTGGGAAGTTCCCACCCTGCTTTGGTGGTGTTCCTTGGGGATCCCAGGCCTTGCCTGCTTTGTGTCCCAACCGAAAGGCGAGTGGGTTGCTGTGGCAGAATGGGGAACGCTGCCCCTCCACAAACATGGCAGTCTGTGGGACTGGGGTTCTCACAGTGAAGAGAGCTCATTTTTGTGAGCTCTGTTCACAAAACGTTGCTGAGACAGCTCTTCTCAGCAGACACAAGCTTTTCTATATCTCCCCCATCACTGCTTCTCTCCAATAGCCCCCCCCCAGATGTCCCACTCTCGCTGCCTTATGTAGGAGCGACGTGGCTGCACTGTCCTCAGCCCCTCGCAATGCTTCTTCTGAATTGCATTTTGTGAAAGAATGGTCTGCAGACCCATGCACTTCCACTTGGAAGAGTCCTTTTCTTCCCTCTTGTTTTTCCCCCTCCTCCCTCCCCTCCTTTGCTCTCAGAAAACATCTGTTTCCAGATGTTGTTCGTGAGTCTAATAAACGCAGCAGAAGGCCTTGAGTTCATATATTTACAATAGCTGAAGATGTTGGCTGCTAGTTAATGGCTCGTTCAAGCACATCAAGACCCCCACATTTCCTGAGGGGGGGGGGGGGGGATAAAAAGAGAAGCGGGGTTGAGCTTATTTTCTCTCTAGTAAATGGATTGAAAAGGAGAATCTCTCTACAGGCAGTTTTGGAGATTACTAATGGGACTGAGAGCACGGCCATCTCCATGCAGTTGGCCTCAGCTTCCAGTCAGTGACAGGAAGAGCGTGTTTGTTTTTATTTTTTATTTTTATTTTTTAATGAAAAGCTCCACTTCAAGAGAAGTACAGTGAGGAAGGTCTGCTGCTGTTGCCCACCCTTTTCCAGGCTGAATGAATACTTTCTCCAGTTAACTTGCTGGTTTGAAATCTCATCTGTGCTTGGCTCTCTCATTTCTGACCAGTGGTGATATCCTGGAGTTATGCAGTGTGATCCCTTGGTTGCCCACTGTGCCCTGTGGGCAGTCCCTACACGTCACTCCCCTTTGAGCACTGTGTGCCTGTGGCAGAGCAGCACTGGGGAACCTCTCTGTGAAGGACTTTGATGTCCACATATCAACGTCCTGGGATGGATAAAGTACTGGTACCAGCTGCTGGCTGACCAGCCTGGATGCTCTCATACCTGTATGCAACTATGCGTAATGCACTGGTTGACTCAATGCTCTGTGTTAGATGTGAAGCACTTTATTCTGTTGTATGGATGCATTCACTCATCTTGGAATATATGCATTACCTCACGTTTGCTCCAGATTTCGCTGCATGTTTGCGCTGAGGTCTGTAACCATCCCCAGAGGACCTGTTAAAAGTGGTGGAAATGTGTGATCACTGCCCTTGTCAGGAATTGGATCAACCTCCTGGAGGAGAGAAGGATGTATCCCCAAGCTCCAGCCTGCTCTGAGAGTCTCTGGTCAGTGAAATCACTCTGTTTTGTTGAGTCATCTGCTTCTACTTGACCATCTTCAAGAGCCACGAACTTACAAGTTCATTCAGGCTGGCACCCACCACCTCTAAAGCTGCAGGAGGAGCTGAAGGTTGGGCTTAGCTTAACTTGTGGAGCTGTGAGATGACTTTGTGTGCTTGGGGCGGTCTCTGGAGGCAGGTTGTTCAACAGGCAGTGCTGCATGTTCTGTGCACTCGGTTGGCTCAGGCTCGTAGCTAAATTAGTCCATTTGTACTGGCATGGGTTGACAGGCCTCCTGAATGCCTCACAAATAGAAAAATTACCCCCAAGCACATCTGCAGCCAAGGCTTCTCTGTGAAACCCAGCTGACTGCAGCTCCCCAGCTTGCGGGAGCTATAACGTACCCTGCTAAGTGAAGTGATCAGCTGGAGAGGAGCTGGCGGGGAGGCAGGAAAAGGCACTTACAGAGTCATTCAGGCGATACTCGTGTCTGGACAGCAGGATCTTTACTGCGAATCAGAGTGAAAGAGCAGAGAGCTCTCCCCAGCTGGTGTGGGGAAATGAAATGTAGACACCCAGCAGATTTCCGCTTTCAGCTTAGTGGGTGCATTTTCCTGATTTCTGGTGCTTGGGCCGGTACAAATGAGACAGCTTTGGGTTAAAGCTATGTATGACACAGGCAGGTTGCTGCTATCCTCAGTAACTCAACCCTGTCCTTTAAGTCATGTACTTCTTTAGGACACCTGGCATCCCTGTTATTTCCCCATGTAGACTGACAAATCCCAAATGTTTTATCCTCAGCTTCCCAGCATCTCCTCTTCGCTCCTTGTTGCCCCAGGTTATTTGGTGAAAATGCTGATATGATGGCAGATGGCACCTTAAGTGTCTCTGTGGACCAGTGATTGCTGTCCCAGCACTGAGCTGCAGAACTGTGGCCTCAAAGAGTCCTCTCCCTCTGCAACAAAACAGGCTATGAATGTGTGCTTGGCTGTGAGTGACTGAGCAAGGGGTGTCAGATGGGGGAGCTGCACCTCCTGAACAAATAGACACCCTGCATGCATCCGGTCTACGTGTCACACAGCCCTGTTCACTCATATGAGAAAGTGTTGAAAAGCTGCAGCCATCAGAGGAGTGTTCTCCACGCACACCAGAGCGACGAGGCGAATTCGAGCAGTGAGATGACAACAAACCTGCTAAAAGAAATAAAGAAAGGATTTCCTGCCTTGCAGACACTGAAACCCCACTTTGGGAAGCGAGTGGCTGCAAAAGGCATGAGGTGGTTCAAAGAACTGGGGCTGTGTGCTACTGGGCCCTCCAAGGGTTTGTCTGGAGGAGAAGAAACAAGTCTTGCTTGCTTTAACCTGCTCCCCGAAGATCTATTTCTTCCAGCCCTCTGAAATGGAGAGCGGGCGAGAGATGAATATGAGTTTTCTCTGCCAATAATTTCCAGCACAGACTGCACGCAAAATCTTCATTTAAAATGTGTAAATGACAGCGAAGGAGCCACAAGGGAGCCAGATTTTAAGAGACCAATTTGCTGCCCGGTTTTTAACGAGTGCGTGCAGCAGTGGGCCCTGGGCTGCTTTGCTGCCGCGTGTGCACGAGATGTAGATCAAAGGATGGACGGACAGGCGGGGGCTCAGCAGAGCCTGTGTGTCACTCTGGAGGGTAAAATATTGTATGTCATGCTTGGAAAATCCGGGGGAGGTGGGCCTCTGTTTCTTTTGAAGAACAGAACGGGGCTTTGTTTCCTGGATTGTGTGGCTTGGGGCTGCTCTGTAGCATGTTTTGGGGAGGCTGCTCTCTGCCGAGGTGGGGTTTCTGCCTGATGCCCCATGCCTGGTGGGATGTGGGGGAGATGACGGGAAGCTCTGCTTCACTAGAGGGCCTCAGCAGATTCAATTCCTCTGTATGTCTGCTGTCTCCTAAGCTTGTAAGGTTTTAAGACCAGCCTCAAGCCCAAGGGGTTCCCCACCTCATGTTGTAGTTTGCCTGCCTGGGGCATCTCTCCCTTCTGCCCTTTAAGTCTTTGCGAGCACTCTTGGCTTCAGTCTCTGGATGTTTCTCTCTGGTTCTCCCCCTGCCCAGCTGCTCCTCCCGAATCCTGGAGTCAAAACACCCCACGGCCCATTGGGGTCCGGCTGGGGACTCGGCAGCCCACTTGTGCCATCCCATTTGCGCTCTCCGGCTGCGGGGAGGAAAGCAAGGCGCGGGCTGGTGCGAGCCCAGCCTCTGCTTTACGATCTCTTTCCTGCCGCTATAAATAACCTCAGCGAGAGCCACTTCAAAGGGAAGGGTTGGCGGCGGAGAGGTGGTTTGGGGACCGAGAAGGACCGGGGCGTCTCACCGCCCGATCCCACCCCGGCGCTTTGCATAAATAAATAAATCATGCGGAGAAGGAGAGGTGGAGAGAAGCGGGCGAGCAGAGGAGGTTACTTTGGGAAGCCGCGGCTCGCTCATCCCAGCCCCGTCGTTTGGAGGGAGTGTGTCATGTTACAGAGGAGCCACGATCAGCCAGAGCACAACGTCGCCGGAACAGCTGAGAATTACCTCTCTCTAATGGGGACTTGCATGTGTGAGCTCCTGGCCGGTCTGCGAAGGAACTGAAACTGGCAGCTTAGGAGGAAATCAAAACCTACCAGCGACTCAAAAGACTGAAAGACAAAAACAAACAAACAAACAAAAAAACAACCATACAATTCTCATCAGATATTTTTCTATCTGATCTTTGCTGAAGTTGGATCTGTTTTTTTTTTCTTTTTCCTTTTCTGCACCCCTTTTTGTATGAGTGCATTTTTATTTTTCATTTTTTAGACACCCCTGTCGGCTTCTTGTCACTCTTGCTGTTAATTGTCATTTGCTGGCACCGGGATCCCCTCGGACGTTTGTTTTCTATGCCTTCCGGATCGCGCTTCTTGGAATAGGAGGGAGGCTTTATTTATTCTATTTATTTATTTATTGCTTCTCAGGACAGGGAGGGAATGTTGGAGGAGAAGAGCTGGAAGGGCGTCGGCGAAGCAGCTTTTGATAGGGGGTGCGTGGCTCCCCCCAGGACCGGCGACGGGGAGAGATGCTGCCGCCTCCCGCTGCTGCTGGGCTCGGGGCTGCCCGGCATCTCCCTGCTCTCTCTGGTGCTGAGCCTCCTGCTGTACTTTCGGACCTCTGATCTGCAATCCCGGGTGTCCCACTTGGAAGCGGACAGATCCACTCAGCTCCCCGCCTGGCTCTCAGCAGACCAAATGGAGACGGCTATTTTGGGAAGGGTTGACCAACTGCTTGATGAGGTTGGTGTCCTTTCATTTTGCACGGGCTGTATGCCTTGCTTTATGTTTTAATGCATGTGCACGCTTATACAGTTGTCCTCTTTAGAAAGGTATTTCTGCGGGAGCGATTCTGCTGGGCTGAATTTCCCATGCTTTCAGGTCCCTCCCACCTCTCAAACCTGCCCGGCGTTTGCTTCCCTCTGCCCTAGCCCGTGCTGTGTCTGAGCTCTAGCTTTTTGCAAAAGGGGAAACCTCATTCCCGTTCCCTGCAGGGGGGAAGAGCCTCCAGCCCTCGCAATTTGGTGACTGGTGGCATCGCCTGCCGAGGCAGCTGGGGCTGGAGGTTAAACCTGTGAATTCAGCGTAGGTTTGAGCCCCGGGAGAGGGACAGGCAAGGTACACCTAAGCAGGTGTGACTCTGGTTGGAGGAAAGCCGATGCTGTGCTGTAGCAGCAGGTAGCTGCAAAAGCATCGATGTCATGACAGGCTGGCTTCTCTGTTGTGCCAGCCCTGACCCCTTCCACTGCACTTGACTTGAGAAATGAGATGTGCTGGTGCTGCCAAGATCATTGCTGGTACAACTGGGGCATCACTGCAAAACATATGGCTGTGCTATACCCGCTTGTGTCCCATCCAAACCCCACTGGAACCGGTGGGCTGTTCCTCTCAGGCTGAGGACAGGAGACCTGCTGCTGAAGAAGCCTGAGTTTGAGCCAGTAAAGAGGGCAGGAAAGCACAGACTTTCACTGTTGATCTGCCAAAGCCTTTCCCTTCGCTGTGCTGATGCCTCTGGTGTTTGTTCGGGTGCCTGTGCCCCAGGAGGGGTGGGTACCCTGCAGGAGCCCTTGCTTTATCAGGACTTTGAAGTCATTTTGATATGTCAGGGACTACACAGGCAATATCCTAGAGAGGAAAGCTGTGAGGAGAGTAAGCACAAGTGCCACTGGCCAGACTGGTGCTGCCCAGCTGCACCCTTGTGCAGAGACTGCGTTCCCACCAGTGAGCAGGGGATGATGTGCAGTGTCCTCCTCACTGCTGCTGGCGTGACCTCCCTGGGAAGTCAGGGTTTATCCTGGGTGATTTGAGACGTGCTGGAGGACCCCTCCTAGGAGCAGTGCCGGGGGGCCGGATGGACAGAGCGTCCTGCTGCCTGTGGCACCTTTCTGCCTTTTTATAGCCCGGCTTAGCGAGGAAATGGGACCATCGCACTGCCCTCGTGCCCGGCAGCATCTCTGCTTTCTGAGCAGCCCTCCCTGAGGCCCTGCGGTGGTCCCAGCCCCACAGCTGGTGCAGGGAGCAGCTGCAGGACAGGGGCTGCTGCTTCCAGGACTGGCATTGCTGGGACTGCCAGCTGCCTGCTTGGCCAAAGCTTCAAAAACAGCTTGGAGAATGGCACCAGAGCCCAAGCAGGAGATGACTGGCTCAGGTCTTGGGTTTTTTAATGTCTAGGGAGAGCTGCTGACTGCAGGAGTAGCGGGGGGGCTGTGCCCCCTAGTGCAGGACCTCCCTCACCCTCTCTGCCTGCTTTGGCTCAGCTCCTGAAGCAGCTGTTTTGGAGGTGGTGGAGTGGGACGAGCGGCTCAAGGTGCAGGGTGGAGGGCTGCTATGGTGGTGGGGTGGTGTATGGTGCTTTTGCTTCAGGAAGGAAAACGCATGCATCCCTGCCATCGTTTTCATTAGATCTGAAGTGAGTCTTATGTTGCATGGTCTCCCAGACTGGGTGGTGATGGCAAGAAGGGCAGAGTAAAACAGAAAAGGAGGAAGGGAACTGGGAAAGGATGAAAAAAGAAAAACTGGGAAAGCAAGAGAATGGTGGTGGTGAGTTGGGCTGGGGGAATAGTGGCTGTGGCCAGGATGGCTGTGGTGGGTGTGAAAATGAGACATTCGTTCCACTTCCCTCCTTGCTGCTTCACTGCCACATTCTTGCAGAGTTTCCTCCTGTTTTGATCTTAATGGGTTTCACAGCTTCCAACTTCAAGTTATCCATCACCAAGAAAAAAAAATGCAGCAGGGCTTTAAAGAAGCCTCAGCTTTGCAAGGAGCTCACCGTGGTGGGAGGTGATGGGCTTAGGAGGGCACTGAAGCAAGGCTGAGGTCAGCCCTTGAAATTTGCTGAGGTTTGGGGGGTGCTGCTGGCGAGCACTGCAGGAGAAGGCAAGGGTCTGGTGAAGGTGCTGAGAGCCAGTGGGCCTTGCCCAGGGCATGCTCCAGCTTTTGCCATGGGTGAGTTAAATCACTGTTGCTCCTCACTGCTGTCCATTCCCTATCTTCTCTGTGCATGAGCTGGAGGAATGTGAAGAAGCAAAGCTTCTGAAGCCTGACAGAGGAACTCCAAGGTTGTTCTTAAACTCCTACTGCTCTGAGCTAGAGCACATGTTGTCCCTCCAGACCGTGACACATTCTCATCTGGGTGTCCCCAGGGTGTGCAGGCCACTGTGGGGACACCGTAAGGATTGCACCATGAAGTGAAGGATGCCAGAGACGTGGCAGGTGCTTGTTGGGCGTGCAGAAATAAAGCAAAACAGACATGGAGAGGAGGTGGGTTGGTTTGCATGAAGTGTTAAGTTTAAGCCAGCTGGTGGGAAAGTTCCATCTCTGTTCAACAGGATGAGCAGGGAGAGGGGATGGCAGATACTTTCTCTGAAGCAGCCTGACCAGCCCTGCTTTGCTTGCTACTGTAAAAACCTCTTCCTGGTGTCAGCAAACACCACAGGGGAGTTTTCTGCAAGGCACAAATTGATTGTGTTCCCCCAAAAACGTCTGTGTGGAGCAGGCCAGAATGGGTAGTTCAGAGAGAGATTTGGCTCTGTGTAGGAATTCCTCTGCATTTATGGGGCAAAATCATATAAAGTGCACAAATAAGCTTGCTACTGGCATTTGTAGTAGAGACAGAACTTTCCAAAGAAGAAAACAAGGTCCTTTTTTCCCATGCTGGGTAACATTTGGTACTGTTCTGCTTGCCAAAACCTTGGCAGGGTGGAGAACAGGATGGGTTTTGTGCTGCTGGAGGGGAAAATGAGCAGGAGTTGAGTGTGCATAAAACAAAAGCAGGTATCTTCTAAGGCCTGGGGGAAGATCAGATGCCTTTCAGCTCCCTGATGGGTGTGCTTGGCTTCAGGTTTGGATCAAAGCTATTTGTCATGTGTTCACTGGTGTTAGAAAGAATGAAAGGCTGTGCCATGAATGAGAAGGGAGTTTTGGTGATCGCTGCTGTCCCGGTAGTCTCATTTCCTTAGTAATGTTCTCCTTGCTTAAGCAAGCAAAGGAGGAATGCCTGAGAACTCCCTTTCCCTCCCCACTTGAAGCATTTGCTTAAATACCTTTGAACCATAGTAAAAAATGTATTCCCAAATGTCAGAAGGTTTTCTCTAGATGGAAAACATTAGGATAAAATCATGAAAGTTCTTCCATTTTTCCTTCTGATTCTTCTGGTAGCTAAATCCTCCTTTCTTTCAGTTGCCTGTAGCCCTTGAACGTGGATGGCATTGCTTCATGTTTTCTCTCCACCCAGGAGAGCTCACTGCTTGCTTTTGCTCTCTACCACATGGTCCTGAGTTTCCAGGGACTGGACCTTTAAGAAAAAACAGCAGAATTGGAGATAAAACAATGAGAGTTAACAGAACCACCAGCCCTTGAAATCCTCCTGATGGTTGTAATAGATTATCTATTTAAGACATGTTTCTTTTAGCTGTTGGAGATAGTGGTGGGAAATGATTTCACCTCCCCGGGTGACTGCAAACAACTGCATCTGGTAAAGAGCTATTAATCTGCCCCCTTTGAAGAAGTACCCTCTCTTTCACCTAATCTCAAGTGCCCATCCAAAATAGACACTTGGAAGGTTTAGGAGGCCCTTTGTAGGAGCTGGTCAGCCCTGCCACTGGCACAGGCTTCTTCAGATGCTTTTCTATGTGTAGGGGGAAGATGGCAGCCCTTAAGTCATTGGAAAACATGACAGGCAAGAGCAAGCGTGCCATGTGAGCAGGCTGATCTGCCTAAGAAGTGCTTAAAGCATTTCTTCCTCAGCAAAAGGTAACCAGTGTCTGTTCTGATGCTTAGTGCTCTAGATATCACGCAGGTGAAACAGCCAACCACAGATCACAGGAAATCACGAATGCTAAAGATTTTCAGAGACCAGATCATTTCGTTTTTGCCTAAATAAATCATCCTTGCCCTGAAATGACTGCTTTCTGCTGCGTGGGAAAAGACACTTTCAGAGGAAAGCCTTTTCTTTTTTTGCTGTCCTGAGCAAATCTAGCTTCTTGTGTTGGACCAGGCAGTATTTTGTGCAGCGGTAATGAGGGAAGCAGAGAACGTTGGGAATTTGTTTTGCTTCGCCATCTCAGCCTGAATTTGACCTGAGGTCTCTATAAGCCAAGGATTTTTTCTGTTGCTGTCAGTGTTTGTTCAATAGAATCTGCAGGAAACTGAAATCCAGGCGCTCCTAAATTCCTGCCAGGTTTGACTCCGGCTGTCACTCTTGCTTTTCTCCTGGTCATGCTCGAATCCTGCTGGGTCATCACTTCCCCTGATAAGTCTGGTTATGCTGTTCTTGTGTGCCAGCAGGGGTGCAGCCAAGGCTTCTTGTAGCAAACCCTAACTCTGCCTGCCCCTGGGCTATTCCTCCTCAATCCTCAGGGACCCCTGCATTTGTTGCATGTTTCCTTGTTGGTTTCTCCTCTACAAAAAGAGTCCTGCTGCAGGCAGGGTGTCAGACCTTGCTGGTTAGGAATTGACTTCCTGCCCTGTCCGTGTGAACTATCCACTCTTCCTTTATAAACACGAAAGCTGTGCAAAGCCTGATTCCCAAATACGGGAACCTCACCCAGATGTGGCAGTCTCACATGGAGACATTTTGATTGGCGTGTGTATAGATGGAAATGAGAATGCTTATATCTGCATGCCACTGAATATCCAAATAAAGGCTCTGCTTTCCTATTTGTGCCCATGTTTGACCGTTAGCACAACATGTTCAAAGCCAGACAGTGCTGCAGAGCAGAGCCGTGCCATTTGGGGTGGCAGCTAGATGGGAATGTGCCCAAATGCAAAGATTCTAGTATCTGTGCTTTTAGACTGAGAGATAAAATGCTGTGTGGGAACTGGCAGCTTTTCTCGCATGAAACGCTATCTCCTCCCCGATATCGAATCAAGTCACTGTCAAAACAGTTCAGTATACAGTGCAACAAAGACACTCTGGAAATATTCCATTTCTGGTCAGTTATAACAACTCGTTTTGATTTAGGCTTGCAATAAGGAAGCCAGTCCTTTCGAAGGAAAAAATAGAAGCATTCCAGCCAGTTCCACTGTTCTCTGACCCAGGAAGAAACGTGCCTTATTTTTCCTTACTAAAATAAAATGTCCCCAAGCTGATGCTTTTTTGCAGGACTTCTTTGCTCATGGACTTGTGAAAATCAGACCAACCCCAAATGATCCTGGGCATGGGCTTCTTTTAGCTCAGCATAAGACTATTTCTTTCTGAATGTCAGCCCTGACTATGAAGTAGATTGAACTATGAGAAGATGCAACTGGAGTTTCACGGCTGGGCTTGAGGGTTACCTGGTAAGAGAGAGGGTCTCCTTAGCATGACACCCTGACAGCTCAGCACTCTCAGATCAGCTCAAATCATTAACCAAGTGTGGTTCACAGGCATTAATGAATAACTTATTTGGATTGATTAGCATTTTCTTCACTAAATGGCAGTCATTTTAATTATGTCTACAAGAGGTAGTGTGGATGTCGTTCCCAAAGTGCATTTTGCTATGGATATGGGTCAATTTTATTGACATTTACATTGAGTGGCCTTGGGCAGACCAACACACCAGCACTATTAGAAATACTGACTCGTTGGAAATGAGCATTTTGACATTATTCCATCTTGTGAAAGCTCTCAGTAGGTTTTGTTTTGTTCTGCACTGCAGTAACATTAAACTTTCAAGCCCTTGATGGTTTAATGAAACACCATTGCTGTTTCCAGGCCACTTTCAGCTGTAACTTTTGATGCAGCCCTTCTGTCTGTCCAGGTGTTCCTGTGGGTGTATGAAGTCTTCGTCAGAGGGAAGAGTACCTTCTTCACTTCTCTATTTTTATGTTTTCTAAGTGGTCTTCTGAGAAATACTGCTTTCTCGTGAGGATGAGATCCCCGCTGATGGCTCTTGATTTTGTAATGTCTTTCAGGAGGACCACATTTGGAGGCCATTATGAAACTCCGTCAGCCTGCTTCCAATCAAACCCTAGTTAAAGACTATGAACTTTAATGCCTCTTTTCATTCCCAAGCTGGTCTGCTCTCTCTCCCCCATCTCTGCTTGGGTAGTGTCTCCCGATCCCACTTAACCAAGAATCTGAGGCTTTGGGTTTCAACAGTCCCAGTGACTCCTTTTACTCTTTTTCATTCCTTAACAGAAATTGAAGTTTCACTTGCCAAGACATCGAGAAGTTCGAGAGACGCACCAGCAATGCAACTGCCCGGCAGGTAGGGCTCTGCCTTAGGAAGGCATTTATTGTCTGCTTCTCATTGAAGGCTTGTTTAATGCCATACTGTGTATGAACGTAAAGTTATGCATACTTGTATAACAGTGTGCTTGGGGTATAGGTAATGAATGTGGACAAACACATAATGAGTACATATGTAAATACTAATTATATGTATGACAGAAACAGCAGGAAAACTGACAGATATCCAGATAGTCATCTGGAAGGTCAGCGAAGAGAGAAAGATGCATCCAGAGGGCAGTTGTTCCCAGTGACTTTAGATATCAACACTGAGGTGGGCAGAATGACTCTTAGGAGTTGTATCTTTTTGGGTAATTGGAGAAGGGTTTGAGGCACATAGGCTAGACCCAGTGCTACAGCTGAATAGCTGAATTTTGGTGAACCAAAATGCCTCCGAGCAAGGAGATTTGAATTCCTTGGTGTTATACAACTATCTGAGGCATCTTGCAGAATAACAGCCTTCTCTTACAAGCACCCATATATTAGGGTAGTTGAATGAAGTGGTCACTGAAGGTCCTACTCTTAACATACAGAAATCTTATGGGATTGCTTAATTACATTATGTTTTTAATCATGCTAATATCAAAAGGCTCTTTGAGACGCTTCTTCTGAAGTGGTTTCAGTACAATAAGTGACAAATTGCTATGGAAAAAAACATTTGTGAATGGCATTTCATTCCATTACTGTGAATCACACAGCCTTCCTCATTGTCTTTTTACATTTGACTGTGTAGAAGAAATAGATGTGAAGGATAACCAGCACACTCCTAAAACAAAATTTTGGAGGAGCCTGAGTGTGTATAACCAAACTGAGTAGCTGAACTTCATCTCAAAAGAGAGGGGCAGAGAAAGCTGTGCTTGGATACGTATCTTAGACTTGCATTTCCACTTTCTGTGGTTTCTTACTTTGTTCTCTTGATAAATGATGTGAAGTATTTTATGGTGTTTGGCAATGTGAATATCAAAGTGTATTTTAGTATAGTCAGCAAGTGGACATTTTTGGAAGAAGTGATAAAGAGGCTTGTCTTCAATCAAAGAAATGATAAAAGGCTCTGTCTTCACTATAATTAGTGTTCTCTTGGTGTGTTTAAGTCTTTGTGCAAGCATAGGAGGTGTATTCCCTTTTCAAATTAAAAAGGATTTGTAAGGCAGCTTGCAAAAGCAAGATGTAAAGCTCTGCAGGTTTGTGATGGAAGAGAGCTAAAATCTAGGGTCCAAATTTGCATCACACTGGGAAATGCCCCTTAAACAACAAGAACCATTTTGGTTCAAATTGTAAAGACCGTGCAAATGAAATGTCTTCTGCACTTCTCCAAAGATAGATCAAAACTGCTTTCAACTGTTTAAGTTTCACCTTTTTCCTTCAATGGGAACACAAATGGTAGCTCTACTCCATTTTCCAGTTCCTGCCTAGACTTGACTTAGAAATGCCATAAAACCACAGGAATGAGCGTTCTTCTGGTGTTTCTGAGCCAGCTTGAAGAAGGAGTTGTAGGACTTAAAAGCAGGATAGGAAGAAACAGAGATTCTCTGATCTTTGAAGCCATCTGAGTGTGATTCTCCTCCTGCAATATGTGTGTGATAAGATTTACAACCCGGGCACTTCAGCATCAAGGTCGTAATACCTGGTTACAGGTACACACGTCCCTTAGTGAAACCATGGCAGTGGTTGATGCTGGATTTCTAATGATGCTTAGGTGCCTTCTAAGAAGTGGCAGGTGAGGTCTTGGTTGGTGGTGAGTAGTGCAGAAGTGAAGGTGCCTTTGGCCAGACACTGTCTCATCTCAGATATTTTACTGTGGGACATTTCCCTTCAGTCTCTGGGGCAAGACCTTGGGAATCTTCTTCTCCAGTGCATTTTTTTTTTGGTGTGTGTGTCCAGATGCCCCGAGGACCAGACAATGTGATCCTTGCGGAGCACCGAGACATTCAGAAGCATTAGAATGTTGCAAGACTTGGCACGTGTGTATTGCTTCTTGCCGGCCTATTCCACCACCTATAAACAAGCATGCATCATGTTCCTCACCAAAAATAAATGTTTATCAGAAGTGACATTTCAGTACATCCCTAATTCTGAGTAAGGTCCCTGCATGGCAAAGAAGGGGAAAAGGAAGACAAGTTCATCTGCTGACCTAGTCAGTATGGATGTGGAGGTCCTTGGTAGGGTGACCCGTTGCCTTAGGAAGACTTCAGGACATGAGAGTCTGAGGATGTAAATGGTTTGGAAAAGCTGGGAACTGGGCAGCAAGAAGGCTGTGAAGTGCATGGCTGTGCTGTGGCTATCTGAGTGCACACGATAAGGACCGCAGAGAATAACATAGTCAGAAAAAAAAAAAAAAAAAAACAACAGCTAAAAAAGTCACGNCAGCTGTATTTATAGCAAATGATAAGGAAATATATGTTTCCTTCAGCTGGGAAGCTGGTACTTCAGATCACTTGGGCTAGGACTGGGCGTTACTACCTGTGAGCAAGATGCTGCTATGCAGCGTCGTGTTTTTGAGCTCAGAGGTCACAGTGGGCTTTTCCAGTGCTCTGGGGAAGCTTCATGCAGGTTAGGGTAAGGCTCTGAAGCCTTAACAGCAGCTGTGACCATACTGAGTTGCTCACCAGCTTCAGGCTTTTCCTGGCAGCAGGGTCAGGGATCTGAGCACAGGGGCAATGCTCGTGGGGTGTTGGTGGGACCTAGGTCTGATTTATTGGATAGATCCTCCCCTTGTAGCTTTTGTTTATTTGAGGGAAGTGTTTCTTTTCCACATGGGGTCTGGATGTGGCTGAGAGCTCAGGAGAGCTACCTGAGGTTTGGAGGAGCCTCTTGTGACCACCCTTGTTTTCTGCCACAGAATAACATAATAATGAAATGCTGTAGGGGAAAAGCGTTGCATTTGAGTTTGACTGAGTGAAACAATGATCCTCACCAGTCTGATCCAGACCCAGTTGCAGCACAGACCTTGTCTACCTGGACAGTGTCAAACAGACAAAGATTACCACCAAGACCCCCTCCCACAGCCTTCCTGGTGGAGGTGGACGCCAGTGTATTTTATATACTGTGACTCTTTTTATTAGACCTTTCCCATCTTCCTCTCTTCAGCTCCTATTTTCACAGTCCCCATGTGGCTGTTTTTCACTCTGCTGGCTCTCTACTCCAGTCTTCAATATCCCTTAAAAAAATAAAGGGCTGGCTCCTTTCCCTCTGCCTCCGCACTGCTTGTTTTGGTCCGGTTTCTCCTTGTGCAGGTTGGGAGCCTGCAGTGCTGGAGGCAGTCAGCTGCACAGGAGGGGAAACAGCTCGGAGGGATGACAAATGGCTTTTCCATCCCTCCCGGGGCACAGGAGGGAGGTGGGCTAGGGGAAACGGTGGCTCTGGCCCTTCAGCTCCTAGGAATTGGTTGTGTGTTTCTTCTTGCACAGAACCTCACCTCTGTTCCCCTGTCTGCCCCAGCTGCCCTCTCCAGCTCTGTTTGTCCATTCAGAATTGCCACTAGTAGCCACTGCAATTCAGGATGATGACGTGTTTACCTTCTTGTAAGGTGGCTGGTGAGAGCTGAGGTGTGGTGGTGGCCCCAGTGGTGACCTGGGTACAGCATGGCTTGCACACTTGGTGCAAGCATCCTGCTCGCCCCAGGAGGAGGCCAGCAAGAAGTGTCGCAGGGCTGTGGCGGGGCCTTGGCTCACACCCAGGACGTGTCACCCAGTGCCGGCAAGGCCAGCTGGCAGGAGGTGGCAGGATTTCCCACGTCCTGACCCCTGCCTGGCCCGGCAGAGGGAGGAAATGTTGGGAAGGGCACGACCGGGTCTGGCGGATGTGGATGGTGGGGATGGGGACTGATCCCAGGCAGTGCGAGCTGAGCAGCATCACAGCACCCAAGTGGGATTTTGGAGCCCTGGCGTGGAGTGGAAAGGTCACTCCGTGGCTATTTAAGTACCAGGGGCTACAAGCCGAGTTGGTGGCTCTGACTCAGAGCCAAGAGAAATGTGAGGCAGGAGTGGATAATGAAACACCCAGCCTCACAGCCCCTCTGTCAAGAGGTGTGTTTGAAATGCTGGTTGTTTTTTTTTTTTTTCCTTGACCCGTTTTTCAGGATGATAAGTCAGCAGTTTTCTGTGCTGGCTACACAGAGGATGTTCCAGGCTGTAAGGCAATCCTTTTTCTGTTTTAAACGTGTCTAAATGCAGCTTATTAACAACGTCTAAGGAAAAAAGAAAAAAAAGTATGAGAATGGAGCTCTGTGCATCACTTCTTTTTCTGAATATTTGACCAGTAAAGTGCTTGTGAGTGGGCTGCTGGAGAGCTGGGCTGCAGTGGCTGAGCATCCACAGTGGCTGAGCATCCAACAGTGCTGTGACTGGAGCTGCACATTGCTGCATCAGAAAGTGCCATTTGCTGGCATGGCACCCCACGGTGTGGCACATCTGGAAGCAAAGTTGCAGTGTCATCGTTGCTTAAATCCTTCTGCTCTTTCTCCCTCCTTTTTAAGAATTGTCTCTGGGAATTCTGTTATTCCCTGAAATTTAACTGCGTTCCCCCATCCACATTTTTCTGGCCCTCCAGAGTATACACACACTTCAGCCTCGAAGGTTGCTCATGCGCCATGGCCTGCTGGCTGTATTTTGGGTTGGGGTTTGTTTGGTTTAGGCATACTGTTGTTTCATTTGTTTTGAAGATGCAAACCACACAATGAATTCCACAGATTCTGTGAGCAGCTATGAATAGATGGGGATGAACGACTCAGGAAAAAAAAAACAGCAACAAAACAAACAGTTTGTTTGGTCAGCTAACTCTCTTTCTCAGAACACGTAGGCAGCTGTGCTCTTACACAACTGCCTGGGGCAGATCCAGGCCTCACCTCACCTGGAGCTTACTGCATCCACTGCTGAGGGATGGTAACAGGGAGTAAGGATGCTCCTTGCTCTCCTAAGCATCAACTCGTCCTGCTTGGTCTGCATTTGGGACGTAAAGTGGCTTAATTAAGGCTTATTCAAATGATTTTAGTGAACTTGCTGTTGTGGGCTCACGTGAGCCATTAATACAGCTGAAAGCATTGCCCAGTCTACAAGGCAGCTGGAGTACAAGCGCACCCTGATGCTGCTGTCACCCGGTGGAGTCAGGAGGGGAAGAACCTCCACTTTCCCTCTTTGTCCAACAGATGCTTAGAAGCAGAGTTGATGCAGTCAAGAGGGAAGGCGCTGAGGTACACTGGTGGATGTGGGCGCTCTATAGGAAGGTGGCCTGCTTATTTGTCCCCTCTGCTTGTTCGTGTAAGACCCTGTTGCCATGTTTGGGCCTGTCTTGGTACTCCTCTCTCTACCCTTTGCCACTGAAGGACTGCCTTTGTAAGAGGAAACTGTCTCACGGTGAACTTTACTATCCCTTTGCTGCCACAGATGCCCAAATAATGTGCCTTGTGGGGATTAGCACCCTTCACGCAGACCAGGCTGCCTACAGGGCACTCGGGATGCACGTGGAGGGCTGCAGCAGAGAGCTTCTGCATATCTGATGGGTTTGTGTACAGATGTTTGGTGGAAGTGTTTACACCATTGCGTGCCTGCGCTTGCAACGTATATGGTACATATGGGCATAAATCAGCGCTACGACAAAGCAAGGCAAAGACGTCCCAGATGTCTGGGGAAACCCAAGGAGTGCATTGCACTGCTACTGTATCCGAGGGCTTTGATTCAGTGTGAGCGCTACTGAGGTGGAGGAGTTTTCCCAGGCCTGGGCTGCGTGCACATGGCTGGGCTGGTTTGCGTCAGCTGCTGACGCACGTCCGGGCCCTGCAATGTGGGTCTCACGTGTGCTGCCCATCCCGACAGCTTTGTGGCGGCGGGAGGAATGAGGGTGAGTTGCACCGTCCGCCAGGCTCAGCGGCGGGGCACTTGCACAAAGCGTGGGCGCCTGCCAGCCCATGAGGAGCACCGAAAATACCCAGGACGGGCCAAGGGGGATGTTGCAGGCGCCAAGCAGCTTGCTTCAAAACTGTTTGCAAGGGGACTTTGCGCGGGTGCCAACGTTAGCTGCTGCCGTGCGCTTGATGGCAATGGGGAGGTGCAAAGCAGGCTGCTGCTGGTGGGGATGGCTCTGCATGGCGTCCTCGCCCAGGCAGGGAGCAGTGTTTTGCAGTGGGGACAGGAGGAGCCTTCTTCTGTGAGGCATCAGGCGATACTCGATTCCCTCTCTGCTCTTCCGGGCATCTGCTTGTGTCTTTGCAGCCATGGGGAGAGAGTGAGGCTGATCCACTGGTGCCCAGAAGGTGTCCCAGGTTGCAGATCAACAGGAAGAGCCGTGGGGTGGCTTTCCTCCCCCCAGATCAACTTTCAGCCTCTGTGCCAGGCCGTGGGGCCGCAGGTACAGCTGATGGGGCCTGGAGAGAAGTTTAAAAAGGAGAGGTTGCATCATGCAGGGCTGAGAGGCTTTGGGAGGCAGAGCTGGTAGAGGCAGAAAGCTCATCTGTTAAACACATATCACCCGCCCCCCCACCCGGGGAACATTCAATCCTCCCTTTGATGGACGTCCAAGAAAATACTTCTTCCACATCCTAAACTTGTTAGCACCAGTTAATCATCTTAACCTTTTCCCCCTCTGAACGCACACTCCAATGAGTTTCCCATCGCTGGCAGCCGTTGAAGATGCAGCAATGCTTTTCACGCAGGCGAGCGTATGGACATTAATTATTAAACATCCTGGCCGTCCCTCAGGTAGGAGAGCAGAAACTCATGTCTCATGTGGCTGAAGCCACTTCAAAGTGACTGCCTACTGTGTTGCTTTGAGGAGATGCTTCTGATACAGCTCCTCTTGTCCAGGAGCTGGACCATGCTTTGACTGAGCTCCTGTGTTGGGCCAGGACCACATTGGGGCTGTAAAGGCGAGCAAAGGGAAGCCCTTCATCTCCAGGCTGCAGTTCTCTCCTCTCAGCTCCTGGAAAATGACTATAGGGTTTTGGCAGGCAGTAACGTAGGAGAGATGCTTCGTCCCAGCTGTTTTTGCTGCTGGATGTCCCAGCTGCATCATGGAGAGGTCGAACCCACTTGGCATAGGGATGTATCCTCTCTGCAGGGAAAATGCAGTGTCCCTTTGCTCTCACACCAGCCCCTGTATAACCCCCAGCTCAGAGGTCTCTCTTGCTCACATCTTCACTGATGGACTTGCCATAGCTCGCACCCTGCTTTCCTGGCGTGCCTCTCTGCTCTGTGCTCCTTTGACGCTTGTGAGCATTGTGAAACATTAGCCCTGGAAAACATGTGTCTGCATTGGAGCAGTGCTTTGAAGCATCCCACAATTAGCATCACAAAATGCCAGCAGCATGACAATTGGGGGGCTGAAGAGACGCGCTCATATGCAGGGCCTGCGCTGCACAGGTGGTGCAGAGAAGGGGCTGTGACATGACACTGCGTGCATCTGCCTTGCCCGTGGGAGCTCAAGGGTGGCCTGCTAACATCCTGGTTATCTGGTGCTGTTAAGTGGGCTGCTTCATCTCATCCCGGCTATTTCTTCCATTTCCCATCTGGAAACACCCTTGTTGTACGCCTTTGCTACACCTCCCTCAAGCCAGCTCCTGTTTTAGGTACAGAACTGACCCCTCAGTGCATCCATCCCTTCTGGTGGTGATGAGCCCTTTGATGGTGCCTTATTCTTGTGTGTGGGTATTCAAGAGGCAGCTCCCATTCTGTTCCAACCTAGCTGCTGAGGCTCGCTGTCTGCTCCTTCCTCATGCAAGGTCTTGGGCGAGCAGCATCATGGTCGAACCACGCAGACGGGAGGTAATCAGATCAGCATACCCCCCAGGGAAGGAGCTGATTAACAGCATATTTTCCCCACGCCGGGGGGCTGAAGCACGCACGGACAATCTCAATCCATCTCTTGCCTCACTCCTCTCACTTAGAATGTCTGGCTTTTTCTTTATATATATATATTTTTTTCTTCTTCATTTTCTATTTTTTTTTTCTTAATCCTTTATTTCAAAGAAAAGATGAAGATTATATCAACCGAACTGGAATTTGAACTGACAGTGCTTTGTGTGAGGGACTTGTTTATTATGATTTGGTATTGCTCCGGGCAGCACACACGCTACGCCGGGGACCACCCAGTAATCCCATCCACACCACCTCTCCTCATTGTGAGGACAAGCCAGCAGCAGGTAGAGGATCTTGGGGATGTGGGCTGTGCTTTACTTTGGGAAGGGGTCCTTCTGAGGGCAGGCTCAGTACTGGGATGCAGCTGGATCCCTGTGGTTGCTCTTTGCTTGTCCTCCTCCATCATCAACCGCTGCTGTCCGAGGGAAGAGATGTAGCTGGAGGCAGCAGCAGCTGCTGGGAGTCGTGTGTTGGCCCTGTCCCTAACAGAGCTGCAACATACAATGAGCTGGGATTTTTTTTTTGGACCTTTTTTATTTACTTTTAAAATGTTAGCTTTTTAGTAGAAAGATTTTGACAGCAAAAGGGAAGTAGTTATGTCCCTCCAAAAGGTAACTTACAGATTAACTCCTGCAAAGTACTGCTATGTGCAACATGAAAGAAGGATTGTGCCTTAAAGTTGCCCCGCAGCACTTATGGATTCATGGCACAGTGATCTCTTAGCTTTCTGCTCTCATACCTGTCCAAAGCCTGAGGAGCTGCTGTGACGTTGTGAAGCTCTTTTTGGCATCTTGAGTGCAGTGTGATTTAACTTGCTGTTAAAAACAGAAGGAAAGGAGAAGCAGGAAGAAATGTGTTTTTTGGAAAGGTGTTGTTGCTCAGTTTGTGTGTCTGTTGACTTTTATTTTGCTCGTGGATGACCTGTGTATTTATTACAAATGTTTGTTTGTTTTTTTTTTTCCTCTGGGGAAACAGTAGGAAATGGGGGCTATTGGCTGGATTGTGACTTCCTCTTTCCCTGAATTTCAAAGGCATCCTGAATTGGTTACCATCTTCTGCCACTGCTTTGACCTGACTTTTTATGGGAAGGGGTCCTGTAGCTTTTGGGAAGATGGTGAGAAGTAGTTCCCAGGTCCTTTAGTTACAACTGTGCGACTCTTGGATTGAGGGCTTGTGTGGGATATGTTCTTGTTCAAGGTTCATTGTGCATTCAGCCATTGCCTTCATTGGTTTTCTTCCAAGTTATTTTTCCTCTTCTCCAGGGGGAAATATCTCACTTTTCCATCTTCATTGCTCTCTTTTCTTCTTGAGATTATCAAGAAATGACCTTACAGAATGGTGACTTATACGATAAAGAAGAAAATCTTTTGGCCTTGAGGTGGAGGCTCTGATAGATATATGCAACCCCTGGGCAACAAAACCTGTGTAAAGTTCAGCAAATGTATTCGTTTGGTCAGATTTGTGAGAGTGAGAAGATGACAGAATACACGTGCCTTCTCAAGTATGTCCAAGAGCATGGCAGCAGTTGGTTGGGGCTGTTTTTTTGTTTTGCCTTTCCAGTCCTGTGGCTCTCTATGTAAAGCATGCTGTGCAACACGTCTTCTTTGGGCACCGGGGCTTTCATGGAAGGGATCTGAATGCTTGTTCATTCTAGACAGGAAAAGTCATGGATTGTTTTATTGCTGTTAGCCAGCATGGGTTGTCTCTGTCTGTGTGAGCTGCCCCAGACTGCCTCCTGTGAGGCAGAGCCCTGCGCAGGGTCAGCTACCAAGCTAAGCAAACCTTTTGGAGCCTGAGGTGTGCTAAGAAAGCGTTAAATATATTTGAATGGATGAATGGGTACTGTCCTCTTCCTGTGCAATAAAACACCCTGTGCAAACCTGCTTGGGCTCAGAAACCCTGTCACATTTTCCCTTTTGAAAGGACTAGCACCAGCCCTGCTCCCCTCCACACGCTCTGTTTGGAAACAAGGCAGCACATCAGGAAAGAGCCTGAAGGAAGAATTTATGGTGTCTTTAATTAGCCAGTTTGTTCCATCCTTGAAGAAGAGGATAACGAGCGACAGGGATGTATTGCTGGCCTCTGGAGGAAGAGTGCTGTGGCTAGGCTTATGTCCAACTGCTGATAGGGTAATTAGTGGTAACTGGGAGCTATCAATCAACTTGGGTGGAAAAACGTCTCCGTTAAAGGAAAGACCCTCCCAAACATTTTTATAACTCAAAAGGGTGTGAGACAAGATCTGGAAGACAGCACTGGCAGTCCACAAGGTATTTGAGGAAGGAATCTATTATAAATAAGATAAATGGAACACAATAGTCTTTTGTTTCTCCCCGAGTAGGTGACAGAATTTACTGTTACAAAAGTTGCAAAATATCTTGGAAGGAGGAAGGAAGAAGAAAAGAGTTAGCAGATGGAAAAGAGGAAAAAAAGCAAGAATTAAAGAAAAAAATAGCAACAGTGCAACTACTAATTGTGAAAATGACGTAGGAAGAAAATTAATCTGTGAAATTTGACAAGTGAAGTGCATCATTTGCATTTTAAGTGTGGGATCAGAGAATGGATTTAAATAATTATTAGCTGTAGTAAGCTCCAAGTTTCTACTGTTCCCAGACAACCGCATTATGAGAGAGGTTGTAATTTTCAGCCGGAAGTAAAAGCGCAGTGGATTTTGTTTTTCTCTTTACCCAGACGTGATTTACTTTGTCCAGTTTTTCCTTGCGGTTCAAATTCTACAGTTTCCTGGGGAGTAGGATTTGCACAGGGGCTGACCAAGCAGTGAAGAAGCAGTCAGCATCTTGGTGGTGGATTTTCAGACCTTTTGAATAACCAAATGCGATTTTCAAACCAAGTTGGATCTCCAGAGCTTTCAGACACCATCTTCCACATTCCCGGTGTGGAATAGGGATTTGAAATAAATGGGTATGCAAGAAGAAAATCTGAAAGCATATTATAAGTTGAGCTATCAAGGTCACTAAGAAAAGATAGGAGAAATTCAGAGTGAGTGAGGAGACCTGTGGCGAAGAAGGAGAGTGGGTCACACTAGACACAAGGATGTCAGGCAAAGGCAGTATCAGGAAGAAACTCACTTTCCCTCTGTGACTAAGAGCTCATGGATGAGGTATGTAGACACCACGTCTTCTGCCTTTGCCAAGGCTTCTGCCATTGACTTAGGCAGCAAGCCGATGAGAATGACCAGAGGTCCAGGAAACATGGCTGCTGCAGAGGGACTGGGAAAATTAGGTTTTGTTTAGTCTGAAGACAAGAGAAGACTAGTGGGAGCAGGAGAGCAGACTTCAAACGTGTAAAAGGTGACCGCAAAGAGGAGAGAAATGAAAACAAGTCTGTTCTTCAAGTCTGCTCTACATCAGAGGGAGCATCGATTGGCTTAAACAACACTGGAAATTTTGGGTAACCTCTAAGAAAGATAATAAATAGGACCTTATGAATCAGGGCACGAGTATTCCCTGGACCGGATCACGAGGCAAGTGTGTGGAGTTTCCATCTGCAGAGGGACAGGAGCAGGTTAGAGAAATATTTGCCCAAATGGGCTAGGTAGAGACTTTTTTCCTCTGGTTGCTTTGAAGATGTTCCCTTCTCAATTTCATGTCCCTCTCATTCCCCAGGAATCTTTTCATCTCTGTTTGGTTTGCCTGAGGGAGGCAGGAGGGGAAGAGAAATGGGACAGTGGAGAGCTGCGGATTTCAGCTGGCAGTTCACAGAAGCCCAAGGGCACACCGGCTCTTTGGCAGAAGGTGACGGAGCACAGTGAGCCTGATGATGTCCAGTTTTAATTTACCATCCAGGGGTCTGCACCGCTACTGGAAAACCCAGAGGGGGCCTCCAGATCCCAGGAGGGAAAACCCACTGAGAGTGCTGACCCCAGGGGCCCTTCCCAACCCTGTTTTCTTCGCTTTCTGTGGTGCTAAGTGTTTCAGCATGGTAGGACAAACATGATTGTTTGCTGCTTGGAAAGAGCAAATTGACCCATGAATGCCTGCCCGAAGTGAGAATTGTTCTGCTCCTCTCTGGCCATCCCACTGTGTCCCATGGCAGTGCTGGAGGTGCTGTCTTGGGTGCAGCCATAGCACCCTGTGGGCCATCTGCTGCACCCCGTGGGCCATCTGCTCTTGGCCCTTTCCCTTTGTTTTCACGAGGGGCTCTCTCCCTGATGTTTGTCAGAGTATGTCTGTTTGTCTGTTCCTCATCACTGTAAGCACTTTGCTCTGCCTAACGAGCTTGCTGCGGATGGCCCAGATTTTCCTTGTCTGTCTCTGGAGGTGCATTTGGGTCCCGTTGTGTTTTTAGGCGTTTCTTAAAACATGTGGAAGCCCAGAGATGCAGTTTGAGTCTGTGGCTTAACTTCTCTATTAGACTCTCTCTACTGTTTTTGTGACTGCTGTTAAATCATCTTAATTTCTCTGTGAGGAATCCATTAGTTATTTCCCCTCCTTGTTGCTCACTTTTGACACGGTCTTTTCTCTGGGTCTCTGTTTGATGATTCCTCCTGGGCTGGGGCTGGTGGTGATGCACAGGGATGCTCAGAGTGCCTGAGCAGTGACTTGTATCCTCAACAGCTGCTGATATCAACTGCTGAGGCTCAGTGATGTCATGGGTTTGATTTCAGAGGCGAGCTTGAGTGACTGGCATAACCTGGTGCTGCAGCTTAGCGTTGGTCGCATTTTTTGGCAGTGAAATCCTGATAGCCTTTCTGCTGTCCAACATTGCTGTGGTTCTTTGAAGAACCTCTTGCCTTGCTGCATGGAGACAAGGCCTGGCCTTTGGCAGAGGCTGGTGCTCTCTGGAGGGAGTTTTACACCTAGACAGCTGACATCACCTGAAGCAACTTTTCTGGGGGCCATGCTTTGGGAAATCACTGCTTGATAAAATGTTTTCTGTTTTGAAGCTTTCAGTTGTCTTTAATTTAACTTAGAACTAAGGTTATGGCAAGTATTTCAAACCTTACCAGGCAGGCATGTGGTATTTTTGTCTCTTCATCTGCAGCTCTCTGAGTTAATATTCCCTCCACCTTCTCTTAAATCACTTTTCCTTCAAAGGAGGTAGGAAAAATATCTCCAAAAGACAACGAGAACTCCCACGGGCTTGAAAACTGCGTAATGGCTGGTCCTCAAAACAGGCAAAATCCACCATCCATGCTCCACGCACCCAGCTGGGGTCTGCCTGCTCTGAAATGGGGTTGTGCTGAAAAGAGGGGCATCAGCATTTCATAACTAATTGCCTGGCCACAACTATCTTGTTATCAATTAACAGCCCTGAATGTCAGGAAGTAACTGTATCTCTAACTCGCTATGGCTGCCCTCTGGGTCTGGAAATGGCTGGATTTCCTAGCAGGGATGGATTACATGTTTACATCTCCTGCTGCTGTGTGTAGTGAGGATGATCCAAGGAAGCAGTGGCAATGTCTTTATGTGTTTTCCCTACCCGCCTTATGTTGTTGATGCCATGGAGTAGAAAGAAATTCCCCATATGTGGGGAATATTCCTCATATGTTTGGAGCAGGCTGGAAGACGCCCACATTGTAGGCTGACTGCAAGAAGCCAGGGGAACAAAAATTCAGCATCAGCATTTGAGAGTGTTTTAAGAATGGCCACTTTTCCAGATGTTGGGAAATGCCCTTAAATGGATGGAATAATTTCAACGATCCTATCAGTCTGGAGAGCACTGCTGGGAGATATCTGCCATCAGCAGAAAGGTCTCACACCATGCTGACCCACTCTAATGCTGTCCAGCTTTTAAAATGCAACATACTGGGACATGGGACTTTCCAGATCAGGCTAAATGTGACCCACTTACAAAACTAAGCATCCCTTATGCTGGGCCTGAAGATACTGCACTTTGGAGGCTGGCTTTTTATCTCTTTGTGAGGCTGAGGAAAAAGGAGTCATTGTGGTTTTGTTTTAGATACTGAATGGCCCACGAGGAAGGACAAGTGGGTGGAGGGCTCTGTGGCACAGCTGTGCCTCCTCTGTATGAGCAGTACATACAGCAGACCACGTCTGCTCTTTTACCTGCTCGGCCTACAGGAAAGGCAGAGCTTCTGTAAGGAGAGTTTCTATCTACCTAAAAACCAGCACAGTAGAGAAGAGATGTGGATGGTGCTGATTTCCAGAGGCCATATGTTTGGAGGGACCCCAGGTACCCCCCGAGAACTCCTTGTTTTCCTAATGTTCCTTCTCAGAGGTGCTTTGGAGATCTCCTCTTTGCAGGAGGCTGGCTGCTTCCTCCCACTTGTCCACTCCCAACACGTTTGCTGCTTGCCCATTCCTCTGTCCCCTGCTGCTAGATGAGCACTGCAGCTGGATAAACAGCCATTGCTTGCAGCCCTCCTGTTGCACTCTGTTGGTCGTGGTGCAGCCTTTGCACCAGGAGTGCTCTGGCCCTGGTGAGGTGGGCTTCAAAATAGAGTGACTCTGTGGTGACTGCTGCACTTCACCTTGCTTTTTCTAAGGACCTGTGCAGCCTGGTCACCTGTTAGAAGCAGCACAAACAACCTGTGGAGCTCTGCTCCCAAAGGTAGAGGGAGCAGAGGCGTGAGGGTCTCCTCCCACTGTGCTTGCTTCTTTCTCTCATGTACATTAGCCTACACGCTATAGTAAAGACCGAGCTGCTTTGGAAGCTCTGCTCAACCTTCTCAAATCCACTTTGCTGAAGCATCATTTCAATTCTTACGATCCCTGGTGCTCCGTGGCAGCTCATCCAGCAGTGCCTCTTCCCTCCTCTCCGTGCTCAGAACACCTTCCCTTCTCCTTCCCTACCCCGTGCCAGATGATGTTGCCTTTAGGACTGACCGCAGGGCTTTGCTTTCTCTTGGATCACACAGCTGATCCTGGCAACCCAATCCCTGGATGGTCTGTATGACCGACTTACTGCAGCCGAAGCCACATCCCCGCAGCTCACAGATGCGTGTTTACACAAGACTGTGCAGCCCCTCTTAGTGTAACCATTAATTTTATAGAGGGCATATAACAAAGATGGGCCTCAAGCCTTTGATCTGCGTGGGGTGCCCAGAGCTGCCGGCACCGCTGATTTACTCTGCTCCACGGACACAGCTTCTGGACACAAGCTCATGTTTTCTCTCAGCAGTACTGCAGTACCGTTGTTGGCTGTGCTGTTGTCTGGCTACGTTCGGCATGGAAGGGTAGGGATAGCTCAGGGTTTGTTTGCCGTTAATGTTAGCTAAGCTTTTTGGTTCGTGCAACCCACGGGTGCCCCAAAGCCCCGCAGACGGGTAGGCGGATTATTAAGGGTCTGTACTGTTGCTAATGGAAATAAGGTCCGTGTATTGGCAGGCTGTAAGCAATGACCTTGTAGCAGGGTGCTCGCTCCGAAACAAAATATCTCCAAAACAGTCCTCTCACAGAACCTCATTGTCATGCAAGCCAAACTCAAAAAAAGTTGTTTTTTTTTTTTTTTTTTTCCCTTCCAGTCTGACAGAAATTGGGATTCCTGGATCTGTGTCTGACCTTACCCTCCAAAATGACCTCTGATCAGAAACTCTTCTGTTGTTCAGATGTGGTGCATGGAGTAGGACAGTGCCTAGTACCAGTACTGGCAGTGGGCAATTGCTGATCAAGTCTGGTGCACACTGAGCTCCCATCATAAATTTGGGTGGAGTTGTTCTCAGTTTGGGTCGTTGAGCCTTCTGGCTTGGCCTTAGCTCTGTAATCACCATCCAGGTGCTTAACTGTTGCATTTATTGTAACAGGTTGCTCTTTTTTTAACCAACCTAGATGAAAGCCAAAAACATCCTTTGACAATGCAGTGTTAGGTCACTGAAGCTAGATAGCCGAGCTGTTCGCTAGCATTAAACGAGACTTTTCCAGCACAGAAAATGTTTGCTCATCTAAAGCCTCCTGTACTTGATGGACATTCATCCAGGGGCATTTTTAGGATGACGACGTATTCTGCAGGTGTTCACCATGACATCCACACCCTGTGCAAAGTAGGGGTTGCTGCCTGTTATCTGTCAGCTTGCCTGCTATACTGCTTAGTTTTACTTCTTGGCACTTGGTGTGCAGACAAAAAAAAAAAAAAAAAAAGGAAAACGGGAAGAAGAGTGTCTAGAAAGCATGGAAAATGTAGAAACCCCTGACAGTTGTATTGTGTGTCTCACTTCTCCCACGGAGAGGAAACCACAAAGTAGTGAGTCCAGGGGTTTCTTTCTGCACACGGTATCTGTCAGGGTTTTGAGGGAATTTCTGGGCACTGAAGAAGGAAGTGTGCTGTTTAAGCCCTGATCTATACAATGCAGTGCTTCCATACAAGGGAGGCTGCTGCAAGGCTTTGCAAGCTCAAATGAACCTGCAGGTTTTGAGGGGATGTCTTCCAGGAGGGCGGATTGTCTCCTATGGGACCAGAGGCAGAAAAGAAAATGTGCTTGTCCTATGGAGAAAAGGCACCCAATGTGTTCAGTTGCTATAGTTTCCTCACCAACCTTTACAAGCCCTTGCAGGTTTGCTGATGGCATCACAGGAACTCTCACCTTCCCAGGTTTAACTTTCTTGGCCCTGATGGGCAGGTGGGGTGCAAAAGGGAATTCTGCATATGATGAGTCTCCCCTGCTCAGCACTGTCACACTCAAGGAGGAGAACCCTGTGCACCAAGGGACCAACAACAAGCATAACAGCCTGATTTACAGCCTTCCCAATGTGGGGTTTTCTGAGGCTGCCCTGCACTTGGGGTGACTGGCAAGCAATGCTGCTCATTGTGTGGGTACCTTAATTAAAGACCAAGGAGGTGGTTGGAGGTGTGTGAGGAAATGGGAGCAATGTGAGAATTAGCCCACAAAGGCAGTAACAATGTGTTTAATTAGCCATTCTCCTTAGGATTCACTGCATTAAAAATAATTCCTGTGTTGTTTTGTTTTCTTTTTTCTGTTTCAGGTCCACCTGTAAGTACTGAAACACTACAGTTCACAAGCTATTGACATGATTTGTGTGGTGTGAGCTGGCAAAGTCTCCATTCTGTGGTGTGTCCACCTTGGGATCTCACGAACAGCAAGTACTGCGGGCGCACAGGACCTGTGTTGGGATGTCACAACTTCTGAGGGCTAGACAAAGGGATTGCAGGGCTGGGCACAAAGCAAACGCGAGGGCTCAGAAATCCTTGCGTTAGCACTTGGCCCCACATACCCCAGGGGGATTGGCTGCATGTGCTTCACATGCATTGGATGCCACACGCTGATCGAGACATGTTTGTGAAAAACGGAAAGACAGATCGCAAACACATGGCACGAGCTGAGCTGTAGGGACTTGCTTGCTGCTACTCACCCGGGCTTGCTGAACTGTTGGGCCATCAAGTGTGGCTGGTTAACTATCAATTTCAGAGAGAGAAGTGTGTTGACAGCTTCCTTTTCAAATGTTAGCTAATGCAAAACCTCAGCGCAGATGATTTAGGCTGCAGGAAAACAGCTAGGTTATTGCAGAAATTTTCTTACAGCTATTAAGAGACCCACAGTGAATCAGAAGTAATGCAAGGAATGAGGCCGTGCACTGACATCTCTCAGGATTATAAAGAAACATTATATTGTCTCTAGCACGGTCCTTCCAGAGGAAATGGCTTGTATCCGTGTACAATAGAGTAACTATACTTGGTCTGTATGAAGGAACATGAGAAGTTAAACATACGGTAGTCATCTTTTGTCTGCTCTTGCAAAAATGTCTTAAACAGTTTGCAGATGATGTTCCGAGGAGAAATAGTTGCTGCACAACCTATTTTCCCCTTTCATCGAGTCAAAAATGCTGCAGACTGGACTCCCACAGATATATGAGCACAGTCCCTTTTAATGGCAGCAATCTTCCAAAAAGTTGCGCCTTCCAGGCCAAAAGGTCTGAAAGTATTTTGCAGCTGGAAACCCTGATCCACGCAAACCTTCAGCAGCCATTTATCCCAGGGGGCTTTCAGGACTGGCCGCTGAAGTGAATGTATTTCAGCATTAGCTTTGGGTCACGGGGAGGAGATCATGTCCGTGGAGGGGGCTGCCCCTGATGCTAAAGGGATGTGGCACAAAATCGGTATTGATGTAGGCATTTGTATTATTGCAGCTAGAAATAGGAGAGAAAGCAATAGGTCAGTGCAGACATCTCCTGGAGAGCAGTCTGTGCTTTTGCAGGGCGAGGAGGACGCGCACTCCAGGCTTTCTCTGCAGCAAAAAGGGCTAGAAATTTAATATCATAATGAAAGATTGAAGTCTGGCAGAAACGCGTGGGACCACCGGAGAAGTGCTGACAATACGTGCTACCGTATCCCGGCTTCCTGCGACCCCTGAACCTGTCTCCACATGCAGACTTCTAGGACGGGCCTCGAGGAGCACGACAGCCAATGGAAATAACAAGAGGAAGTCAGGCAGACTGAGCATCTTTAGCCAAAGTGGAATTTGTCCTGAGCTAACAGCACCCTCGTCTCACTCAGGACCTATGGGGTTCCAAGGGGCTGTCAAGCAAGACTGGTTCAACTGCTGTGAGCAGAAGCTTATCGCTGAAGAGACAAGCAGAGTCCTCTATGTTGCCATAGGAAATACTTGTTCTCTGCATATTTCTCATTATTAAAACCGGATGAAGACTCAAGCTTATGAACAACAGACAGGGGCTCCTGCCTGGCTGTCTGTCAGGCATGTCATTCTAGATAGCGGCCCCAGAGCGCTGATGACCTCACACCTCTCTCTCTCGGGTTTCTTTCCCAGCTTGCAAAAGACAACGTGCCAGGTGATAGGGCTGAGCCCCTTCATGCTGATGTTGGCTGAACATGGGAATGGACAGAAATCCACATTAGGAGAACACTAAGCCCGGCTTGTAATCTTGGTCAATCGGGGGAAAAACCAAGGAAAGGATGAACAACACCCCCAGAAGCAAAAGGAGCCTTTATACTCTCCTCTTGCCCAACAGATGCTCCCACTGTTGTCCTTGAAGTCAATCAAGGCTTTGGTGAAGGCAAGGGCAACCCGCAGTCATGCAAGAAATTTGGTGAGATTGGGACTGAAAGGGGCAAAGGAAGGAAGGAAATGATGAAATCGTGCAATAGTACTGAGGTTCCCGGACTCTTCTGCTGTCTGGACCACATCCGAAGGAAAAGATCCTCCCGTGGATGTTTTCCCTCCCATTTCTGAACATGCAACAGTTCTGTGGCAACTGCAGCAATTCCATACATGAAAAATTAATATTTAGCAGATGGAAACTGAGGAGGAAACTCAGAGCCCTGTAATTAGCCTGTTCTCCACGGGCTTGCAGATACCTTCAGAGCCCATGCAGGCAGAGCCATACTGAAAGTAGAGAACATTTTACAACCAGGTGATTAGGAAAGCAAAGCAATCAGAGCTCATGGCCAACAAGCTGAGGAGAGATTTTTAACTGTTCTCTTTCCTAAATCCTTACACGTGATTTCTTTTTATCAAGCCTTCCCTTTGGATTTTCAAGCTAACTTTAATTCTTTTTTTCATGTGTGTGTGTATATTCTGTTTCAGGGTGCTACAGGAAGACCAGGGCTTCCGGTAAGTACTTAATTCTTTTTTTGCCCTCTCTTTCTGTCTGGTAGTGCATTCATCAGTAGGCCTCCAAGGTTTGTGAGGTGTGAGAAGGTAGCAATTTCGTATAGTAATCCTAATGTGGAAAAATAGCTTGATGCCAACAGGTCATGGCTCGTAGCAAGATGGGAATCACGGAAGCTTTGTAGTACCAAACTGAAGGGCAGCGTGGTCCTGATGAACCCTCCTGCTTTTGGGATGCACTGCTTCTGAAGAAGCCTTTTCAGCCAGTGATCTGGTTGAGGTGCTGCAGTACACTGTATTCTCACCGATGGGGCTTTAATAATAGTAGCAGGATTTACAAGCCCTAAGTGAAATTCCACAACTACCAAAGTCTGTAGTAACCACATCTGCACCTGAGATCATCATGGGATCTCAGAAACCAAAAAACTAAGTTTATGTCTAGAGATGAAGCTGGGGAAAGAGAACATGAGGAAATCAAAGGCACTACTGGAAATGGAGGTCATTACTGAGTCGTTTTAATACAATTTTTTACATTTTTTTTTTCTTGCTTCTGGAAAGAAGCATATTTTCAAGTCTAAGAGTGATAACTCTACAGATAAATAGCTTACACTAGAGATGACTTTAGTGAAGAAAGAGAAAAAATGTGACAGTTGACTACCACGTGAAGCTGGTTCCCAGCACCTGGATTGTGTGAAGTGCTGGAAATTGGAATTAGAGTTTATTAGGTTGAAAAAATCTCTCACCTTCCTTTTCTTGCCTGAATCATTATATGTTATTTCTGTCGTGAGATGTCCTGGCTTGCCTTATACTCAGGCAAACTGATTTACACAGATTCCTAAGACAAGCAGGGGTCCCCACAGACGTAGTTTTTCTATAGCTTGCTCTCTTCCTCTCTCTAAATCCCTGGATGCTTGAACCGCAGCACTCAGCTGCATCCGTGGCACAGCTCATTTGTGCAGTTTTATGACCCTGTTTTTGGTTGGTTTCCAATTGCCTCTGGTTTTGCCTTCATTGCCAGGGAGACAAAGGCGCGATGGGAATTCCTGGGCGGCCGGTAAGTCAAGATCTCTGGCATGTTCCCTGCCCTCCCTCTCCTCTTCCAACCCTGATATGTCAGAGTACTTCCAGGCTGACTCTGGGCTGGTGTCAGTGTGAGGAAAGCCACCCTCTCCAAGACCCACACCTGATGGGGGCTCTCCTGGATGCAATAGGGTGGCCAACCCTGTAAACCACATACATGTGAAGGATGTTTCCTTCCATTCTGCTAACCATGGGCTTGCTAACATGCACCCCTGCCCACTGGCTACTGCTGCCCTTTCCAAATAACCCTGCCCCAAGCAAGGGGGACCATGCCCTGCCTGGCTGAGCACTGTGTACTAGGGCTGCTCTCCACTCAGGCAACCTGGGATAAGGATGGGAAGGAGGGCTGGGGTGGGGACTGTGGCTGCCCCTCTCATTCCAGCCCTGCAGCCCGGGTTTTGGTGCAGGGGAGTGTGCCCTTGCCGCTGACGCCTGTGTTTGTGTCTCTTTCTCTTTCTCTCTCCCCTGCACCCTCTTGCATGTGGCTGCGATGGGTGCCACTGACCCAGGGACTAAAAGGGCAACCTGGAGAGAAGGTGAGTTGGCTCCTCGCAGCCCTTAGCACTCCTGACTGCCCTCCTATAGGGCCAGTCCAAACACCCCAGCTGCAGCCCTGCCCACTGCAGCTGACTTTGGGTTTCCACTCCCTGGGCTGCCTGCTTTTCCCCAGCAGTGTAAGTTTATCTCCCAAATTCTTCCCAGGCCACTTAGCCTCCAGAAAAGCTGTGTTTCTTGTTTATGATGATGTACTAACAGTGTAAGAGTTGGCAGGCACGTGCAAGGCTCCCCTCAAGGCTTTCTGGGTGTTAACCACTGAGTTTCTTCTACGCTGGCAGCACCGCTTGCCCTAATCCACCTGTGCAGCTCCTCTCTGTCTCTTGGGTCAGCACAATCTCTGGTGTGAGCCATAAGTGAGGAAAATGAGATGGCACGCTCCCGTTTCTGACATGGTGGGGTTTGGCATCTGCAAGAGTAGTGCTGAGGTCCATTTGAGGTGTGTGAATAACTGCGAATCTGCAGCCAGAAACAGCGAGATAGAGCAACTAGGAAAGAGGTGAATGTTCACCTAGCAGAGGAATCATCTGTGCAGAGCTCCACTACACCAGGGCCATTTAAACGCTCCTTCTCACAGAAGATAAAAAAAAAAACGCAGCAAGGAAGAGCGAGGTTAGGACGGAGAGTCTCTCTTCTTGCTTTCAGGCTTCTGCTTGTTCATTGGAGCCTACAAGTGTTATCTAACAAACCAAGATTTCACTCTTAATTGCCCACGCTTCCCTAAAGCCCTCTGTGAGGTCCTTGGCTGTCCCAGCTTGGTTTTGCAGAGAGCTCAATTGCTTGCATGGTTTATAGGATGCTCCATCCAAAGGCTGCCCTGCCCCAGGCACTTCTGGAGCCGCCTCTCAGGGATACACAGCACTTTCTAAAGACACAATGTTTCCTGCCCATTGCACATCGTGGGTGGCTAGGAGCTGGAGGGCGGCTGTTTGCTTTTCCAGCAAGGGATTTGCTGTTTTCATCCACATCCCATCTGAGCTGATACGCACGCAAGCGAGGCTCTTCCCCAGCGCTGTCAGCTGCCCGCAGCTCCCATTTCCCTGGAGCTCGCCATATCCCTTCCTCTTTTGTCCCTGGTGCAGGACGTGTGAGAGTCTTCCTGGATATGCAGGTTATCTCGAAGTGTGGGAAGGAGAGAGCTCGGCCGCTGTTCTGGCGGCTGTTAATTGCACGTCTCTTATCAGCTGCTTGTTACCGACTTAAGGACTTGTTTCCACGTCCACTTAGTGCAGTTCACGCTTTGAAAGAGTGAGAGCCTTGGGCAAATTGCGCTGTACTTTCACCAGCAGCTTTGAGATTGTCAGTCAAGCAGATAGAGTCCGCAGACGCAGACCTGGCTGGTCGTGGCTCTGGAGACTGCTGCTAGAATGAAGGCAGCCTGTGCCATTACTGGTGCTGCTGCTGGGACCTCTGCCCTGAGCCCTGACTGGGCTGGAAATCAGCCCCAAAGGCTGCAGCTCTTCTGGCTTGGTGCAGGAGAGGCGAGATTTCTGTGTATGTATTGGTTTTCAGGTACCAAAATGGTCTCTGAATCAATGTTTGCTTTAGGATCTGGCCCAAAATTGAACCAGTGTGGTACGTCGTTAATCATACTGTTGTCTCTGTGGCAGACTCAGTTTCTTCCAGAAACCACAGTTGAGCAAGCCCTTTATTTTCTGGATTCCCCCTCTCCACCCCAAACACACACATTATACTGTGCAGTATGTCAAGCCACTTCAACCTGGAGTTATTTAATTTAGACCTAAACTTTTGCATTCCTACCCAGTCGTTAAGTCTCAATTGACCTATTCATAGAACAGCTAGCTTTGCAGTCAGAAAGCATGGGCAAGTTTATGTAATCCCTTTCTATTTTTCCTTACTTTGTAATAGAGAACATGGTCTTTGGTATGGAGCTCTCCAGCCAGTGTTTCCGTACTGCCTACAAAGGACGTTCATTTAAATGATCACTGGAGAATATTCAGAATCCGTGGAGCTTACTTAGGTTATTTTTTCCCCACATATTTTGCTTGTTTGAAGAAGACAGGTTGCTTTACAAAGAATACATACAATGGGCAGAAGGCAGCCACTAAAACGTAGCTTTGTCAGAGAAGGAATGTGGAAAGTGTGTACAGAGTCCCAAACTGTGGATAGGACCAGGGACTGAGGGTGAGCATTGGCAATTGAAATTACAGAAAAACATTAATAATCTCTTGAGCTGAAATCTGACCAGATGTTGTGATGTATTCTGGCAACAGATGGGGTTTCAGGCAGCCTTTCACACTTGCAAGGCGGCAGAGCCTGTGTTTTACCAACAAGTGTTTTACACATTTATAATTTCACTTGCTGCACAGCTTCTGTTTTTTTCTGTCGTGTATGGGTAGTCCCAAATGACATCTCCCAGAGTGGAGGCCAAGAGCTGGGGGAGGCCAGATGGCAGCTGCCGCACGAGCCCTGACATTCTTACACCTTGAGCACCCTCATTAAACCTCAGTCTTGATGGGAATGTTGTTTTTATTGCATGTTCACCTTTTCTCATCCCTTTTCCTTTCCCCCATCTCTCTGCAGGGCGCTCCGGGAGAAGCAGGCATGTCCATCATTGGGCCCCGCGGTCCACCCGTGAGTGACTTTCCTCTCTATTTTTGACTGATTCAGGATGTGGGCAAGTTGCAGGGAAAGATTTAGGAGGGGTAGCAAGACAGCATCAGCTGGAGAGAGCAAAACCCCTGTGTAATGTGGTTCCCATGCTGAACCAGGCTTGCTTTTATACTGCTATTATATACTATATATAATGAAATTACAGCTCGTACTCCAGTACACACAAAGAAGCCTCGCCTTGTAGGGAAACTGTACTCCTGTATTTGAAAGGGAAAAAATATATTTCCTTCTTGCAACAGGACCACTCCTGTTTTTGAGGAGAATGTGTTATTTGCCTGGCTGATCTCAGCCTTTAGTTTCATTAGCAAAGGACAACCCCCCACCCCTATTTTGCAGAAGAGCAGCATCAAGGCTAAGCTGGTGGCTAGGGAACTCACAAAGATGGATAGATCAAAGTCGTCCAGATGTCCCTGTCAGTACCCAAAGCCCTGGAAATGCTTTGCCAGCGTAGTTATTGAAATCTTGGAAACCCCTTTGCCTACAGGGGGAGCAGAGAAATGGTAAGGGAGGATTTTGCACCCAACTCCAGCAAAAGCAAGGAGCCAGTCAGACAAAGCTTTTTGCAAGCGTAGGGTCAATAAAAACAGGCCAGGCACGACATTAAGGGCTGGAGCACTTATGTGGCCTAAACACTGGATGTTTCTTGCTCTGCAGTTCAGCCATCAAGCCTCTGCTTTTGTGCAGATGCAGCCAGTCCTCCTCACTCCATCCTTGTGCAGCCTCCTCTGGAGATTTCCATGAGAAAAGACCCAGGGACTTAATTCTCTCCCTCCCTCTGGGCACTTCCGATTTTGATTAACCTGTGAAGAGCACTGTCCTTGACCTGCCAAGAGGATGGGCCGCTGGCGACTTTTGTTTCACAGCAGAGGTCAAGTGAGAGAGACCTAGGCAGCACGAATGCTTGGCTACATCTGGCTTTCCAATTAGCTTTCCAAATGAGGAGTTTCTAATAAGTAACAGCTTTGCGGGTTCCCAGGCCCACCTGCCCAGCGCGCTGGAGTTTGAGAAGCGACAGAACTGAAGCAAAGCAGTTTCCTTAAGCATTTGTTACACAGCACTTGGTCACTTGGCCAGGTGAGGAGGACAAGCTGATGGGTCATGCCAGCATCTGAGAGAAGCCACCCAGTGCCACGAGCGGATTTTGGAGGGTAATAGTAGCAGGAGAGAAAACCTGTTGGTCTCCACCAATGTAGGACCTGTAAACATAGCTGGACGGTGCTCTTTCCATGAAGGACGTGTGCCTAGACCGCAAGACAGTTTTAATGTCTCTTTCAGCACTGCTTATTTGCCTCATTGCCTTTGCTGCCATTTGGGAAAGCACAGAACTCGTTGCACTCCCCCTCTGCCCTCCCTCCCTCCGACCCCCCCAGAAAAAAAAAAGAGCAACCATAAACTTAGATGGCAAGTGATTTTTAAGAGGAATTTTTGCCTAATTTGGTCAGAGCCCTGAGGTGTGAAGAGTGGGGCAGCTTCTGCTTCCACCCCCGAAGCCTGTTGTGAAGATGATCCCGTTTCCAGGGGAGCTGGTGGTAGGTCAGAAGGATGGCTGAGCACTGAAGACAAACACGGGAACCCCAGCCAAGGGGCCACTTGGGAAGACGTGGGATGAGAAATAGTTTCCAGATTTTCATTTGAAGGTTAAAGTTTTCGCTCAGAGCTGCTTAACTTCTGGCCAGAGAGGGACACTGGTGCCGATAGTGGCAGAAACAGATGATCTCCATGATTTGGCAGCTCCCGGGATTACATACTTCATAGGATCAACATCTTAAAAAGAAGACGAGGAAGAACAGCTACCCAACAAAAACAGACTCTTGGAATCACTCGCTGCTGAACTGTTGTTTTGGCCTGATACCGTGCAAATCACTCTGCCGTCCTCCAAGGAGAAAGAGGCAGCAGTCTGCAGTCTAGAGAGGAAGCCAAGTTGCACCATTTCCAGATTTTCTCCTTAATTCTTTTTTTAGCACTTCTTGTCTGGGGAAGCTTCCAGCAGGGAACCAGAATTAATGAATTGTGGCTAGGCTCTACTTGATTTTCGCCTTTTCGGAAAGCAGTGGTGGACAAATCCTTAAATTTATAGCCTATCTTTCCTCCTGGTCACTGGCCAATGGGACCAGGTGGTTTTATATGTATCTTGCAATGCAAAGCAAAGTTGACCAAGTTCAACTTAGCAAAACTAAGAATACAATGCAAACGGAATCAGGTCCGCTAGCACTGTGTATAAAAACACAACTGTTTGGTGCAAATCCAGGCCCTTTGCAGTAAGGGACAGCCCTCAGACTGTGCAAAGAGCTCATTTATCCCCATCCTCAGCAGGGCCGAATCCCCACTGAGCCTCTCTGCAGGTGCAGGGGGGCTGGAAGAGGTGCAACCTGAAGGTCTTCCCTCTCCTGCTGATGTGGCTATGAGATCTCTCTGAAGGGGACAGCATTACTTTGCTATGGCAAACCTCATCAGCACCTTGCAGCCGGGCCAACCTGTACCGTTCTTCCCCTTCCTGTGGATTGCTCTGGTTTAGGTGAAAAGTCAAACTCTTTCTCATGCCCAGATCTTTCCTAGGAGACAAAAAATACAAAAAAGAATCCCCAAGTAAACTGATATATTTACTAGATGCCCAAAGACCTAGGGTGTCTGTAACCTGGGATGTCAAAAACTCCAGAAATGGAAGAATAACGTAAAGAACAATTTCTTCTTTTTCTTTCTTTGTTCTCCCCCCCACCTCACAGCCACTCCAGTGTATTAAAGTGAGTCGTGAAGAAGCTGCTAAATACATTGCAAGCCAGTGTTGTTTCCTATACCTGTTCTCAAACTGGTAGCCAGCCATGGCTAACCAGAAAAACGCAGGTGTAAAGGACTTGGGGCTCATGTTCCCTGTAACACCACCTTAGCTCTTAGACAAGAAAAAACAGACATAGAAAAGAAGAATATCTTCTCCAGAATTATTTGTGGGGAAAATGAATGTACTGGGACATGCATAGGGGAGGGAGGAGAAGAGGAATGGCTGTATTTGGACACCAGTGACCTGCAAGGTTTGTCTTGCACAGAGCAGCGTCCTGCATTAAACGCCTCCGGTTTATGGCAGAAAGAAGTGCCATAAAATGAGCTCAGCCTCTGGAACCTACTCCGAAAGGCTCATGTAGGGGCTAGGGACACCCATTTAATTAATGGAGAAACTTCAAGGAAACTGCTTGCAGTCCAAACTGGACCTGCTCCAGCGTTTTCCTGGCCCTGTGTAATAAACTGGAGTGGGAATGTGAGATTTCCCTTTCTTCCCCAGTCATGTTCTCCATGGAGACAAAATAGGTCTTGGGTAACTCCTTGGAGAGTCATAGGACAAATGGGCAGAGGCTAGAGGAAAGGTTTCATAGGTGGAACTTAGGGTCTATTGGAATCCCCTTCAGTTCCTCTAAACTGCTGTCTCTGTTTCATCCTTTCCAGGGGCAGCCTGGAACAAGAGGTTTTCCTGGATTCCCGGTAAGTGTGACTGCTAGATCGATGAGGTGTGTGTGTGTGGTATTACTAAGAAGAGACATTAGTGCTTGCGGTACCTTATAATTTCTGTCTGATGCCAAGGACCTGATCTGATACTCCTGGAAAAAGTAATTTTTTTTTAATTTTTATTTTTTGCTTTCTTTTAAATGATGCTTAGGGAAAATAAAGCAAACAAACCATACTTTGCCAAAAGGAAATTAATTAAAAAAATATATATCAAACATGAGTGTTAAAATAACACTGTTGAAGCCCGATCTGCTTAGTAGGTAGAGAAAATACCTTCCAAACAAAGAAAAAATCCCTCAGGTAGGTGAAATTCCAAACTTGCTTGAGCTTTTGGGTGATTTTGCAGTAGCAACGAGCATCTGTAATCCAAACAGAGCCCTGTGTTATGCAGTTCAGATGGGGACTGGGTCAAACACTGTGCTCACGCCAAAAAGGAGAGGGCAAAAAGGACAAAGAAAGAGGGGGGATTTTTCTCCAGTGCGAAGTTACAGACGGGTAAGGGAATGGGAAACAAGCCTAGAAGAGGACAAAGCACATTTCATTTCAGTTTTACAGTTGCTGACAACACTCTGTGGAGCATCAAGACTGCTGGAAAACTCAAACGGTTGCTATTTATTCTTATGTGCTTCTCCTGGACAGCTAGGAAGCCTGAGGCAAACACAAACAGTCCTGGCGCCCTGGCTCCTGCCGAGCAGCTCAGCCGCTGCTCCAGGACATGCTATGTGCCCGAGCAGGTCTTCAGAGGAGGCTGTTGCCTGGAAAACAGGAGGGATTGGCAGCCTCCAAGCAGTCCGTCTGGGCTCTGCAGCTCTGCCCTTCGTGAGAAGGGGGCTGTGAGCTGCCCTGAGGCTGAGGAGAAGCAGATCTCCCCCAGCTCTTGTGCTCTTTGGCTTTTGGAACAGCAGAGAACAAATCAGCCCAGTGCATGAGAAAGTGTCGAGTGGGACGGTGCTCCACGGGGCCTGTTTTTCATCACGTCCTACCTTCGAAATGCTGCTGGACTGTATGACACTTCTTCCCTGGGACGCCCACAGGAGCCTTTTAAAATCTGAATCTCCAGAAAACAGTGCTGATTTTCAGTTAATTGTCAAGACGCTGCAAAATGTGAAATGCTGAGGGTAATCTCTCCTGCGTCCCCTTCTTGTGTACAGCTTTGCTGCTGAAACGGGCTGACAGTGAGAAGGTCCCAGCAGAAGCACTCAGGACGCTTGGGTGGTTCCCAGCCTTGTGTCACATAGTTTTCACTGGGGAAGGTGGACAGATGCCCAAGTGAAAGCATTTCTCATCATTTCTCCCCTTTTCATTTGTTTATTTGTTTTTTCTTTCAGGGCCCTATTGGCTTAGATGGCAAACCGGTAAGCAAACAGCCTCTCTCGAGGCTTCGTGCCCTGCCACCTGCCAGGTCCTGCTCTCCTCCCATCCTGCATGCTACAAGCACGTTTTAAACAGGATTATTTTGCAATGTCACGCGTATGCATGGATTAAATGAAAATCAGAAGGTTGGCAGGCAGGAGGATGCCACAGATGCCTTGGGGGAGATGCAGGTGTCAAGAGATTAAGGGAGAGAGAGCATAGCTGCTTCCTTTCTAGGCAAACCTATGAAGCAGCACCTCACAAGGGCAGCAGCCAGCCTGAGGCAGGGAAGGCCTCAGTGTTTTGGGTGCTGGGGAACAATGTCATATTAGCTGCATGAGCAAAGCTCCACGTGTGTGGTACTGCGTCGCCCTTGAGAAATAATAGTGGCTGTGAGTACCTCCCAAGGTGAGGAGCAAGCAGGTGAAAAGCAAACATCTTCTGGAGGTTGCACTGGCCTAAGCTGAGGGATGTTTTCTTTCTTTTGCAGGGTCATCCTGGACAGAAGGGGGAGATGGTAACAACAATTATGTGTGCTTGTGGTTGATGGATTGGTTTGAAATGGCATTGCCTCTCAGCTAGAAACGAGCTTGTAGGCAGACTAGCAGTCCTAGCTTCAGCTGGTGGCCTAGCTATGTCCCTCATCCTGTAACTTTGTTGCCGTGCTGAGATGCATGCCTGTAATCCTTACATTATGGCTATCAGACTCACCACGTCACAATGACAACTCTGTAGTTACGTGTGGGATATGTTTTCCTCGCAGTTAGCTATTACGTTCCTTAAATACACTCCAGGAGCTGACATTTTTTGTTGATTGGCCTCACAGCAGAAGTAAAAGTAGATGGAAAGTTTTCTGAAAACCCATCTGGTGACTTTCAAGTTATCTAACAAAAAAAAAAGTGTTTTTTTTTGTTTTGTTTTGAATATTTTTCTTCCCCCTCTTGAAGCTCTGTTTCATTTGTGCATCATACCAAAACACTTTCATTTGGGAACGGTAAACTTGGGTTACTCTTGATGGGAACCCAAATGTGATCTTGTTTCTCTCAGCTTCTGGGATGTCGAAATCCCCAGATGCAAACATGCCGAGGTAGCAGCTCTGTAGTCAGCTTTACTCAGTGAACTGCCGACTGTTTTCCTCTGCAAATTCTCTTTCTGGAGCCCGAGTGTCAGTGTAGCCCTCTGGCAAGCACGTGTTGAAGATCCCCATCCCCTCTCCCCGGCAGAGGGGTGAGCTGCCATCCCTCAGTTGCACAACCCTAGCTTAGGCTTTGGTCCTGGCTGCTGCTGGTTTGATCCCAGTGCGTCAGCCAAGGAGAGTGCTGTCAGCTGAGGTCCAGGGAACAATGAGGGTGTGTTTTC